>CATIWQ010410865.1:0-10812 GCA_949673415.1 Euphorbia schlechtendalii | reverse complement strand
TGAGTTCCTAGAATTGCAATTTCCGTGCTTTCGATGTTTATCTCCTTCTTCTGATTTCACTTCTGAACCTAGGATTTTTATCATTGTTAATATTTTTATTTTATACAAGTGTTGTAATTCTTCTTCATCTATTTTTCTTTATTAAAAGGAGATGTATGTTCGAACACCCCCACGAAGAGAATAAAACTTATTCCCGGATAACAGCCCTCATCAATTTACCATGCGAGCAATTTCATTAATTAAAATGAGAACCAACGTGTTAATTAAATGAATTATTTTATTTAAATAACAAACACATTACCGCGATTGATTTTCATTTCTTTAGGCCACACGGGCCTCGCCAAAATCAAAATCGAACATACGTGATATCCCCTGAGCTAACATTTGTGGATGTAGGTAGATTAGGATTAGATGTATGTTTAAGATTTTAATTTTCCTTTGGTATCGCAATTTCAATTTTTTTGGGAAATGTAATTAATAGGTTAGCGGGTGGTTGCATCTCCCAATTTTTGGAAGCATTGTAATTTTTATTTTCCGCGTTTATTTTCTTAAATTATTTACTGCTTTGTGGATGATTTATTATTCTGCCTTGTGGATGATTTATTATTTTGCAATACGTGAATCATGCATATAAACTCTAAAAATGTAATAAGTGCGAATATGCACAATTAAGAGAATACGGTTTTCTATAGATGTAATATAATGTGATCCAATAAGAAATAAGTAACTTATCCCAAACCCGAATCTCTGTGTCTTAGTGGGTCGTCACTCGGACGTTAAGCCTCACAGGACTCTAATTCCTGGAAAGAGTTAATCCAGGTGGCGACTCCACAGTAAGAGACAGCATATTCGGGTTCGAACTGATCTAAAACATTTTCACCCTTTCTCTTTCAACCTTTTTACTGGGTCCCTGACCTGGCGCACCTTTTTTTCAAACACCTCGGTGGACTACGCCTATGAAATCGCACGCTCTCGGCCCACCGCTCCGTGTCGTCTGCTCATAGTGGCGACTCCGCTAGGGATTTTTCTGAAACCCGTTTTTTTAAAAAAAGGTTTTAGATTTTGGATAAGTGCTAAAAATTATTGATCACATTATTCCGTTTTCTCTTAATTTTGACATATTCATATTAACAAATTGCAGTAGAAGGGATTAGCCCATAAGTCTAAGATACCCTATTCACCACGAAACTTTCTCTTGTACTAATTTGCCAACCTACGAAAAGATAGTACTTGAGTGGGTGCAGCACTTGTTGCCATATTGCATGTACCTCCCTCGTTAGAACCTATTTGGGGAGAGGCTTGCAGTGTATTTCAATGCAACAAGAACCTTCTACATCAGCAACCAATTTATAAACCCTCACATAAATAAGTCGTAGGCCTTTTCCCTAGGGTGTTACCCAAACACACGATCATGCATTATATTTTCCTACAAGTGCGCTCCTTAGTATCCTCGCGATACTAAGATGAACCAAACTTAGGATAGAGACTAGCTAAAAATCCTACACGCGGGAATTGTATGGTTGGAAGAAAGATATTATGTGGTATGTGTGCTAAGTGTTTACCGCTTTCCCATTCGTCATGCAAATATACCATGCTAACCACGAATATTGGTGCAGACACATGAACGCACACACTCATGATATTGCTTTGATATCACTCATAGTTAGGACTTAGCTAACATTTGAGATCGTGTCACCTTAGGACATCCTAATACCATCTAGAATCATATCACATCACTTACCCACGTTTTAGCGTGATGTCCACATGACGTCCGACTCCTAACCCAAATCATCAAATTCACTGCCCTTCTAGGACAATTGTACACAACGAAAGCCTACCCTAGGTAGATAACCATATTAAAGGACATCCTAGTTGATGTCCTAACCTATACTCATAGGAGGTAAAATTTACCCCTAAAACCCTAATTTTTCACCTAAAATACTCATGCATCACTACATACCTTTTGTAATGATGTCCACTGACATCCAATACCTTGCCCCAATGGGGCAAAAGAACCAAAACATTCATCGATATGCTACATATGGTAGTTATTCGCATACATTTTTGGATCACTTTTAGGGTACGTCACATTAGTCACCTGAACACCAAGAGAACTAACTTTAGTTCTCGAACCTTTAACTTATCACCACATAGGTAATTAGGTCACTTCATTTCACATTGTCCCTAGGATAGAGTATAAATCTCAAAACCAATGGACCTTCATTTATCGCACGGACTAACAATTCTGCTCTTTTTATGTGTGATTTCTATCTTGCATCATGGCATGCTAACCTTTTTCGCAGCCATAACATTAAACATTTCACGCATCAATCACGCACTATGAACTTACATGCATTCCCTAACAATCTCCGTGTGTATTTCAGCTAGGAAAAAACCTGTTTTCCAGAAGGCTTGGAACAGGGCTTCTCACCAATTAATCCGTTTCACCCCAACCACGGCTCACCAAGAAGGAGTTCCGTACACCGACTCTAGCTCAGATTTAGAACAAAACACACCGCGTAGGTTCCCTAATATGGCTCAGCAATAAGAAGAGAATGTGACCAATGATCAGGCTCCCGGGGTAGGTCAGAACCCACAAGCCAACCAATCATCAATGAGTGTCGAGATTGCTACTACAATGAATGCCTTCGCCAATAGTGACCAGTTCTTATCAATCCTCAATCGTCACTCTAGAACTGGGTAGCCCGAGCAGAGGGTAAATGATACAGTGCCATATGTTAGTGGCACAATCCTACCGGGGGGACCATCATCTTCCACTATTGTATTTCCAAGTTCTGCAACATTCACCCCTAACTTCTATCAGTTTGGTTCTGGGCAAGGCCAACCGCAGACAGTGTACGAGCCACAGGTGGGTGGCCAATTCTTCCTGGGGTAGCCGGGACATGCTCTATTTGCACCAAGGGTGGCAGGGCCTTCAGAAATCAGGCCCTCTTCTAATTACATTCCCTTTATTCAAGGGGTTGCTCAGCCCACAATGCCCTGCTAGGGCGGACCTTCTCAGACATTTCAGGGTCAAGGGTAGTACTACCCGAGCTCGCAGTATGGGGGCTTCTCGGAGACCCCGAACAGTATCCTCCAATAGCCTGGAATGGCTGAACTCTGTAGATAGTTCTTAGCCACTCATGTACAGGGGTAGAGGTGTGCAATCCCAGTGTAGCCTACCGTTGGGGATGAGGATACTTTGCCGCTGACCTTTGCTATGCCCCAGTTCGAAAAGTACACAGGCAATATGGATCCGTGCGCGCATATCTCGCATTATCAAAACATGATGAGGGCTTTAAGGATCAGTGACCGTATGATGGCTAAATTGTTCATCATCAAGTTGGGAAGCCCTGTTAATGAATGGTACAGTCATTTACCGATAGACATAGCCTATGACTGGGGATGTCTATCCAAGGCAATGGTGGACCACTCTGGGTTCAATACTTTGATAATCACTACGATGAAGAATCTGGAGGCGGTGAAGTAAAAACCAGGGGAGAGCTTCAAGCCTTATTTTGAGCGGTGGATGGCTATGCAAGTGCGTTTACTATCTCACCTATCTTTATCAGAGATGATCGTAAAGCTCTTAAATGGTGCACTGCCATCTTACCGGAAGAGGTTGGGATCTGAGACTTTCCATAGTTATCAAGAAGTTTTTGTATGGGCGGAGAAGATAAAACGCTATGATGCCATGGAGGCAGAAATGGGGCAATAGGTTGCTAAGCCCTATTATAGGAAGAATGATTCCAACCCAATACAGGTGAACGTGAAGCAACCGGTAATACAATTGGTGAAGGAAGAAAAGGTAATCGCTGTTAGACTGCCAAAGGAAGAATATCATGGAATCTCACCATATGTTGCTAATTTAGGATTCTTGTTCACCAAGCTGCATGAACTTAATCAATTGGAGAGCATGAAGAAGCATGTCCCTCCCAGGCCGGAAGAAATGAAGAATTACTGCCATTATCATGTGGCTACGAGACACCGCATGAATAACTACAAGGAGCTCCTGAAAGCTAGAAACTGGTGGTTGATAAGGTCATCCATGAGCCTACACTCAAGCCCAGCACGAAGAACAACCCTTTGTCAAATTTTGAGGCGAGGGTAGGAATGATTAACTAAAGGCTAGAAGAGCGGAAGGTCCTGAGCTACCTATCTAAAAGGCTTGGAGAATTTATGATGATGGTTAGGTCAGGAAGCGATCCTAATCGAATTTTGAATATGCTGGAGGAAGAATCTATCTGCAGAGGGTGTAGGGGTAAGATTAAAGCTGTGGAGATCAATCTTCCTGGGATGCTGGTATTTACCGGCCAAAAACCTACATCGCTTCGCATAGGGAGAGAACAGTCAAGAGAAGCACCGGACGGTAAAGGAGAGGAGTATGTGATGGCAATTGAGTCAGGGATGGACTCAGAAGACGTGATGGAGATGCTTGAATCTGAGTCAAGCAGTCAAGTGTTTAGAGAATGGGAAGAAGTCCCAAGGGCTAGTTTTACCTTAGCCGGTATATCGATTTTTAACGGGAATGACGCACTGTCTTCCCACTTGTCCAAGTTTTATATCCTATGTCGAGCATATGGCCTTTCTCAAAATATGATAGCTACATTATTTCAGTGCTCAATAGCAGGAGTAGCAAGTCAGTGGTATGAAATGCAGTCGGTTGAGACCAAGAGCAATTAGAACTATATCTCTGTAGAGTTCCAGATGGAGTTCACATTTTTAGAACCTCTAAAACAAACTATGCGAGATCTGCTCGCTTGTGTATAGAGGGAAGGAGAATCGCTCACCGGCTACGTAAAGCGGTGGTTGTTTATCTATCTAGTGCTGGTGCTAAGACCATATGAGCTTTCTGTAGTACAATTGATAATAGATGGATCCCGGGATTGGTATCGCTATCATTTGTCAAGGCTGGCAGTCCCCAATTTTGATGAGTTATCTTTTCATGCTCATCATCTTGACAGGGAGATAATGACCAGACACCATAATGTTCACGCAGTAGGATCAGGAATACCCACTGATTCTGTGCTAGCGATGTTATCTCGATCTAACCTAGTGGTGAACGCAGTGGTTGATGAAGATGAAGACACCGAGGATGATCCTTTAGTAGAAGTGTTCTCAGAAGAGGAAGGAGAACCACAGAGGGACGCAATGAAGGTGGAATCCAGGAAAGCACGAACATGGGTGCCCATTGATCTCGATGCATATGTCCCTAAGTTGAGAAGGAAAAGGAAACCCGAAGAAGGAACCTCGACTGAGGGTGAGATAATTTATGGTGGGAAGAAGCCCATAAGCTTGGATTCTTACAAGTTAAAGGGGTGACATGGCCAAGCGGAGGATGGATATGACTAGTACCCTTAGGTCAATTCCAGGGAAACAAGAGTGATGGAGAATGGAGTACTAAGGGTTACTCGGAGTGGTAGAGTTTTCTGAAGGGATGAGATTATACAACTCAATGATTCCAGGCCGGAGGAAATAGCGAGGGAATAGCCCAAGCCACCTCTCCCCCCAAAGGTGGACGAAGACATGCTAGATATAGACCCTTTGATAAATTAGTTGAAGGGAACACAAGCTAAACACAGTATATGGAGGTTGCTTGAGACGTCGCAAAAGCATAGGATGGGTTTAATCAAGAGGTTGATGGAAATGCCTGCCACGCCTACAACCTTAGTAATTGAGATGTGTGCTGCCATCGGGGAAGGAATTGTCCCCCTTTAGATGACATCCATAACTTTTGATCAATCGGAGCTGCCACAGGAACTGGGATTGCATAATCGAGCCTTATTTATCAAGGTTCAAATTTTCGATCGTGCAATACCATGTGTAATGGTAGATGATTGCTTGGCTCTCAATCTCTATCCTCATAAGGTCCTACCTCCCCTAGGGCTAAGGGAGGATATGCTCACCAAATCTGACATGGTGATTCGAGCCTATGATGATTCGAAGAGGGGTGTACTAGGTAGCTTTGAGTAGAGGTCACCGCTGGAGGAGTGACCTCCAATGTGAAGTTCACTATGTTGGATATTCTGGTAACTTATCCATTGCTTCTAGGCAGGCCATGGATCTATACAATAGGGGCAGTCCCTTCTACTCTGCACCAGAAGATAAAGCTTATTCATAAAGGGAGACTAGTGATGATCTAGGCTAATGAGGAATCAATGATGGCGGCTGCTGCATTTGAGGAGAGAATAATGCAAGGGCTGAGGGTGGCAATAGCCACTGAAGAAAAGAAGAAGGGGCGTAGAACTCCGAAGGGATATCGCTTCTTACCTGGGAGCCTGAAAACTCAAATGAAGAAGCAAAAATTTATCCCTGGAAAAGGCTTGGGGAAATATCATCAGGGGATTATCAGGGCCATCGACCCTATTCTTGTCACATCTGGATTAGGTTTGGGTTTCACCCATAGCATGAAATTGTACAAGCCCAAATGGCCCATGTTCTATAACATGGTAAGCGTCTATGAGGTGAAAAGAACTAAGGCATACCTGGGAGAGCCGGAACCAACAATCCTAAATGGGGAGAAAGTCAAAGGACTCGAAATATTCAGTGATGTGTTTGACTTCACAACTGGTCAGCTGATTGAGTCCCTTGTTGATGTTAAACTGGAAGAGAAACCGACCTTGGCAATAACCCCGACTGAGGAATATGAAAATGGTGGAATACTGGAAGATGCAATGGTAGCTTTCACCAAGGCTATTAATGAGCTGATGAAGAAAGGTGATGCGCGAGACCAAGATATACTAGGCACTATCAAGCTCCTCACTGAAAAGCTGATGCAGACCACTCTTGAGGCAGAACCTACCACTGAAGCACCTACTGCTGAAACAACTAAAGCCCCTCCGCCTGTGGAGGAGGAAATTAATGATTTAATAATGAATATTTTTTATGTCTTTGACAATTTTGCCTATGAGGCTCATTTAATGAAGTACAACAATTTTGCTTACTTGTTTGATGTTCTTCCTGATGGCACCATGCATTCATATGATTATACACATAACGTCTTTAACATTCATGACACATCATCAAATGAAATTAACTTGGGTACAAATGAGTCACAAAAAATGGTGACAAATTCCAATGATTTGACTCCTAAAGAAAAAAGAGAGATCACAAATGTACTTGAACGTCACATGATAGAGTTTGCTTGGTCATATGAGGACATGCCTGGAGTGGACAGACAGATAGCAGAACACCATATCCCAACTAACCTTCGCATTAAGCCGGTAAAACAAAAACTACGTCGCTTAAGGCCTGAATGGGCAGAAAAGGTCAAGGCTGAACTGGCAAAGCAGATTGAAGCTAAATTCTTAGACGTGGTTGAATACCTGACGTGGCTAGACAACATTGTCCTAGTAGTAAAAAAAGATGGCAAGGTCAGAGTCTGTGTAGATTTCAGGGATCTGAACAAGGCCTCCCCAAAGGATGACTTCCCTCTACCCCACATCAATGCACTAGTCAACAACGTAGTAAGGGCAGCCATGCATTCCTTCATGGATGGCTTCTCAGGCTATAATCAGATACTAATGGCTATAACTAACAAGATCAAGACAGCATTCATCATTGAATGGTGCGTATACTGCTACAAGGTAATGCCATTTGGTTTGAAAAATGCTAGCGCAACATATCAGCGAGCAATCACAACCCTCCTGCATGATATGATCCATAAGGAGGTGGAAGTTTATGTTGATGAAATGCTTGTGAAGTCTAACACCAGAGAGGAGCATCTAGCTGTCCTAGACAAGTTTCTCACCAGAATTGAAAAGTATAATCTACGCCTGAGCCAAAAAAAGTGTGTATTTGGGGTCACATCAGCGAAGCTCCTGGGGCATATAGTCAGCCAAAAAGGAATTGAGATAGATCCTGATAAAAGCAAAGCCATTAGGGATATGCTAGCGCCAAAAGCTAAGAAAGAAGTCTGGTCTTTCCTGGGGTCTCTACAATATGTAAGAAGATTTATCACCAGACTCACTACCATCTACGAGCAAATCTTCAAATTACTACGAAAGGACCAACCTATAGTATGGAATTACTAGTGCCAGGTACCGTTTGACAAAATCAAACAATACTTGTTAAGCCCACCCATCCTCTGCCCACCAGAACCTAGAAAGCCCTTGATCCTATACCTAGAAACATCGGTTTGAGCCATGCTGGTGCAAGAACACGAAGATAGAAGCAAACATGTAGTGTACTACTTGAGCAAGAAATTACTCGAGTATGAGTCATGCTACACCTTGGTGGAGAAAATCTGCACAATGATGGTTTGGTTGACAAAGAAACTACGACATTACTTCCAATCTTATCATATACAAGCTATCGCAAAGATAGACCCGATAAAGTACTTATGCCAGTCGCTAACACTAGCTGGAAAACTCTCACGATGGTTATTGCTACTATCTGAATTCGACATTGAATATGTGACAAAAAAAAGTCATTAAGGGATGAGCAGTCGCTGAATTTTTGGCAAATCGACCCTTGGACTCTGATTAAGTTGAAAATCTATAATTTCTAGATGAGAAACTAGCATTGATAAAGGATGCCAGTGCAGAGTGCAAAATGTTCTTCGACGGTGCAATGAATAGAAATGGAGCCGGCCTAGGTGTTGTATTGATAAGACCACAAAACAAAGTTATACCCCTTTCCAAACGATTAGAATTCCTAGTAATAAACAATAGGGCAGAATATGAGGCTTGCTTATTTGGGTTAGAGGTACTTCGAAAGGCACGGGCAAGAGAAGTATTGGTGGCGGGAGACTCAGCTTTAGTTATTAAATAAGTCACTGGTGACTAGGAAATAAGAGAAGAATCACTTCGTCTTTACATTGAAGCAGTATGGAAAATCTCACAAAAAATTTTCCAAATGCATCTTCAAACACGTGCCCAGGGATGAAAACCAAATGGCAGATGCACTCGCTATACTAGCATCAATGTGGAAAGGCGCTAGAACTCAATCAATCAAGCCTATTGTACTACAAACGGCCAAAGAACCCTTTTACTGTCACCTAGTGGAAATGGAGGATCAACAAGCTATCGGGAATTGGTCTTTCAACATCGTCAAATTTTTATAGACTGGGGATTACCAAGAAGGCACAATAGACTCTGAAAGAACCTCATTACGGTGGTTAGCGACTCAGTTCCATCTAATAGAAGGGGACCTGTTCAAATGAACATCAAAAGGAATGATGTTGAGATGTCTCGCAGAAGGCACTGTTGGTAATGAGACAAATGCACATGGGAGATTGCGGTCCACACATGAATGGGATAGCATTGGCTAAGAAAATACAACACCAGGGATATTATTGGACAACAATGGTCACAGACTACGTATACAATGCCAGGGATATTATTGGACAACAATGGTCACAGACTGCGTATCGAAAGTATGAAAGTGCCACGAGTGCCAGATTTACGGTGACATCAGTCATCTACCCCCATCCGAACTCCATAGCTTATTTACTCCTTGGCCATTCTCAGCATGGGGCATCGACGTTATTAGCGAGATTCATCCAAACTCGATTAATGGACATAGATTCATTATAGTAGTAGTCAACTACTTTTCAAAATGGGTGGAAGCCGAATCTTACACAAACATCACCGCTAAGAAGATGGCTAAGTTCATAGAAAAGCATATATTCGCCGATATAGCATCTCACATCACATCGTATCGGATAATGGGGTTTAATTCCAAGGAGCCACATCAGACCTAATGAAAAAATATGGGATCGAGCACCATCACTCATCACCATATAGGCCACAAGCTAATGGGGCAGTAAAGGCAGCCAACAAAGCAATTAAGAAAATCTTGAACAAGCTGGTCGTTACCTATAGGGACTGGGATGATAAGTTGCCATTCAGAGTATGGGGATATAGGACGAGCATCAAAACTCCAACCAATCAAACCCCTTTCTCATTAGTGTATGGGATGGAAGCAGTTTTACCAGTGGAAATGGAAGTGAAATCGCTTCGAGTAGCACTAGAGGCAAGGTTAGAGGAGTTAGAATGGGCAAAGGCTAGGTGTGAATAGTTGAACATGATTGTTGAACAGCGACTAAAGGCACTGGATCATTTGCAGATGTACCAACAACGCATGGCTAGAGCATATAATAGTTGAATTAGAGCCAGAAGCCAAACTTTAAAAGCAGGGGACTTGGTTCTGAAACAAATGAGACCCTCAAATGTGGACCAATGGGGAAAGTTTTTCCTAAACTGGGAAGGTCCTTATGTCATTAAGAAAATCTTGAGCAAAGGGGCTGCTAAGATCATGGACATGGATGGAAATGAGTTTGTCAATCCAATCAATCAATATAAGCTCAAGTTCTACAATGTGTAAAAATAAAAGAAATAAATTTATAAAAGTGGTACACCAAAAAAGAGAGAGAAACTAGTCCACCAGATGGCACTTGGCTACTTAGGCAACAATTAAGACCATTCTTGTATAAAAGCCAGAAATGTCTGCTGAGTTGAAAACCCGTGAGGGGGGGCTCAGGAAAAAATTAGGACAAGGTGAGGAATAGAGGGACCGCGAGTTAGAAAACCTGCTCTAGGCTAATTAGCAGCAGGACTCAAATTATTGGAAAACTTGTACCCTTTTTAAAGTCGTTCAATGAAATGTGTTATGTTTGCAAAGATTTATGTTTATGTTTATATGAATAGTACGCATACAGAATATCGCAAGTGATAAGTGTATAATTACACTTATTATCATCATAATTTTATATAATAAACACTATAGTTTTAGTCATTTTTATACTTCATATAAAAGATTTCACATGGTATGTAGTTGTTTTTTATGCAAATGCAGATACTAGGTAAATCT
>CATIWQ010410807.1:0-15966 GCA_949673415.1 Euphorbia schlechtendalii | reverse complement strand
TGATCGGTCCAGCCCCATGTTTCCAACATGTGCCCATGTTCATGATCTACTTTACCAAGTGACATAGCAACTACATTGCTATAGATCGTTCAACATACAAGTCTTTCGTTTCATTCATTCCCATGATTAAAACAGACTTGGAACAATGGATACTCTACTCATATTATAGCACAAGGTATAAATGCAGTAGATTATTGCCTTTATAATGTAACACTGCATGAACCAATGCCTTTAGAACTAGGGCACATCAACAATTCCAACATTTAGTTCCTCCGATGCATGCTCCAAACATTATTGGGTGCAAGTGGGCTATAAGACCAAAGTGAAACTCGATGGAGCACAACTAGTAACTAAGGGGTGTCATCAAAGACCGGGTATGGATTTTGATGAAATGTTTAGTCTGGTTATTAAACCAACAATGATTCGAGTTTTGTTGTCCTTGATCGTTAGCAACTCGTGGTTCATTTCTCATTTGGAGATTTCTAATAGCTCAATATATGAATGCACCGATTGGGGGGAGATGCTCAAGATTGACGGTCAAATATGGGTTACGGTACTTTCCATGAGTCTAATATTATCTCCTGGGGTTCTAAAGAGCAAAATATTGTTTCGAGGTCATCCGCGGAAGCGTAATATCGTGTAATTGCTACTACAACATCTGAAATTTCTTGGATAGTGCTGATGCTTCATGAAATTGGATATTCACCACATGTTGACCAATTTTATGGCGTGACAACCTAAGTGCCATTTATTTAACAACAAATCCCATTTTTCATTCTCGAAAAAAGCACTTGGAGCTTGATGTGTTGTCAAATTTCCATTTTGAAACTTTTCTGTAGTGTTTTCTCATATTAGCTAATTAAATTGTCATGGACCACTAATTATAAATTGTAAAGCAGTTAACTCCGACAACGAATAACTTCAACTAGCTAAATATGTCTACAACTCGGCAAGGTCCTCAATTTCCACTTTAGGGAGTAGTAAATAATTATTATTTACTTAAAAGAGATATAATGGATTGTATCGTAATCAAGGTATACTTCCTTTTTAATTTATTCTTTAATCAAAATATAAATTATCCGCCTAATTACAACTATCATTTCAAACAAATTAGAACTATTCGAACATACGAAAAGCGATTTATATACATCATAGGATATGGTTATAACTCAAATGCCAAATTGATGCCGATTTATTGAAATTATATATTTGGTGTTTGATGAATTTACTTTCCACATGTTTTGAGGACAAATTTATTATTTACATGCAGGGACGGAAGCAGACTTCAATATGAGGGGGGCTAAATTTAATTAACTCGATTAATGCTTCGTAACTTTGACAAATATCCATACGTACATACATAGATACATACATACATATCTTTATATACACTCACGCGCGCACACGCACGCACGCATACATGCATACATACATACATGTACATATGTACATATACATATGTATATATGTACATATCTACATATGTACATATACATGTATATATGTATATATATGTATACATGTATATATGTATATAGATGTATATCTGTATATATATGTACATATGTATATATATGTACATGTGCACGTTTATGTACATGCACGTGCACGTCTACACGTGCACGTGTATGTACACGTCCACATGTACACGTCCACACGTCCACGTGTACACGTCCACATGTACACGTGTACATGTACATCTACATATGTACATGTATACATGTATATATGCATTTATACATGTATACATGCGTGTATATACATGTATTTATATACATGTGTGTATATACATGTATGTATACACATATATACATGTATGTATATACATATATATACATGTATGTGTGTGTGTATACACGTGTATCAATTGGTGCTTAAATATTCAACTTTGAAAATGATAATATAAAAGTACTTTTTAAAACATTATTTGTTTGATGTTAATAAAAAGTTAATTAATGATTTTCTAATTCGATAATATAATTAATATTTACAGTTGCATATGTTTTGTCATAAACTAAATGTCTTACCTATTAACAATTTTTTTTGAAAGAAAGTTATAAAATATTTAAGTTATTTACATGTGTTGTTAATTCAGACTTATTAAGCATTAGTTATGATATTTAGATTGAGTTTAAATTATTTACCTTTCATTGATGTTCAATTTGGGTAAAATAAAGTAATATATTTAAAATTACAAATTTATATTAGTTATTTAGTTTATAATATTTTTATTGTATTGTAAATTTTTTATTGACCGTACCTGTTGTAATTGAAAGACCATGTACCTTTAAATGAGATAATAGGAAGCATATAAATACAAACAAGATAAAATGAAAGAAATATAAATATAAAACAATAATAAAGACAATTAATATGAGATGTGAAAGGAATAGGCAGAGAGAGAAGAAAAATTGGGTTAAATGGAGTGTTTTAAAAGCGCTAAGCGCTAGTTGAGCGGTCAAAAATTAATCAGGATCTAGGTGTGGATTAATCAGAACCTAAACGAACTTAGACGCTAGTCAACATGGTGTAGTCGGGCGGCGACTTTCAAAATAACGCATAGGCGGGGATTCTTAAAACAATAGTCAAATGGAACAGTTATGTAAGATGAAAAAAAATAATGTTACTCAACTATCCAGCCAAAACCATCAGTTGAAATTATTGCTCAACTAATAATATTAATACCGTACATAAGAACTGAGGGGGAGCTAGGACACTTGTTGGACACTACATAGGTCCGCTCCTTGTTTGCATGTTTGTTGCATGCCCTTTTAGTTTTAGTATATTAAGCTTTCATATAACAACTACTATGAAATGCATTTATCAATATTTGAAACATGAGTAAGTTTTGCCAATCATGCATGTAATTGTTGACCTCAATCATTTGTTAAGTTGTACTAAAATATGATAGATTAAGTATAAAATAAATAAAAATTAAATATATTAAATACCAAATAAATAATTTTAATAAATTCAAGTTTTAAAATATAACCGGAGAAGTATTTTAATCAAAGTCTTCATAGAGCCTTCATAACCTCAGAAGTAATTCATCCCTTCGACTCATACTAAGACCCTGTTCTGTTCAACTTCTAAAACCTGAACTGAACTTAACTTAACTGAACTGAACTGAACTTAATGAACATGAACTTAATTGAACTTAATAATAAATATATTAATTATTAAAATAATAGTAAAACCCATTAAATATAAAAACAAATAAATTATTAATAATCATTACAAAAAATATTATTAATAACTACCCATATAAAATAATTGATAAACAAATTTTAATACCATTAATAATAAAAATTGTTATAATACGTAAATTCATATAATTAAAATTTTGTTATTTAAATAATAATTATTGTTATAATTATACGTGAGCTAATAATAATTATTATAATATATTGTAGTTGGATTTAAATTATCATTTATTATTGGATTACAAAAGCGTAATATTTATTTTAAGTAATAAATATTTTTATTTTATTATCCCATATCACATTTTTTAATTAATTAATACCATGATTATAAATAAAAATATTATTATATTATAATTACTTTAATACTATTATTATATTAATAACACTAGTAATTATCTCTATTTAAAAATTATTTTTACTATATTTATAATCAATATTAACTATATTAAATAATAATTATTTTTCTATATTAATATTTTTATCATTGTTCTTCCTTTTATTATTACTATTAATTTTTATTAAAGATTAATTAGAATAATCATTATTAAAATTAAAATTTATGGACTTGAACTGAACTTAATAAACCTTAACTAAACTTAACTTAACTGAACTTAATGGACTTGAACTGAACTGAACTTAACTGAACTGAACCAGATAGAAGATGAAGAGAATATGGGCTAACTTAAAATTTGAATACATGATTGCTTTTATCATAAATAATCAATATCCTAACATAAATTATCAATTTTGTAAACAAAAAATGGAAAACAAGAGAGAAAAAGGATTGGTATAAAACAAGAGAGCAGCATGACATGTGGCAAGAGAGTGGAAAAAAAGGAAAAGACAAGAAAGGAAAGCGATTTAAAATATAAAACAAAAGTAGAAAAACGCGGTTTTGGTGTTGCCGCCATCGTTTTCACCGCCACTTACCTGCTCCGATTCGGCTTCTTATTTTCCTCTATATAATAATGGCTTCCTTTTCCTTTGTTTTTCTCACGTCATTTCATCTTCTTTACTAATTCCCTCTACATTCAGATTTCTGTTTCTTCCAATACAAGACATGAGTCAAAATCAAGTTACAGGTAATTTCACTCCCGATTTCTCAACTTATTAAACTTTGATTTTCGATCGGTTTTAGGATCGAATGAAAAGTTAGTTGTTGCTGTTATTTTGTTTTATACAAAGTGTTTTAATTGTGAAATCAAATTGAAAATTAAAGGAGGAGTGGATCCACCACCGGCGGCGCCATATGCTGCTCCGCCACCGGCCGGTTATCCAACTAGAGATGGAGCGATGACTAATGATCAGAATCCTGTTCCTGTTGAGACTAAATCCAGGGGCGATGGTTTCTGGAAAGGATGGTATTTTTTTCTTTACTTATTTTTCCTATTACAATTAAATGAATTGATTAATGTATTTTTCCTATTACAATTGAATAAATTGATTAATTAATTTTGGTGGGAGTACTGGTAGAAATTTTGAATTGAAGTTCTAATAATTTAGTTCAACTACTCTACCTATCCAATTAAGTGCATAATTTTACATGTTTTTTTATGGTAATCTATAGGATAATTTTGAGTGCTGCCTTACGTTTATAATATATGTGTTACATGAATTTATTTAATATTAATTTGAATTTTTTTTTGCAGCTGTGCTGCCTTGTGTTGTTGTTGCATGTTGGATGCTTGTTTCTAAAGAAGATTTGCTAGAATCATTGTCTTGAATTTCTTTCCATTTGTGCCTTTTATTTTTTGTTTATGTGTTTTTAGTTAAGACTATAGATAGGTTTTGTATAGATTTTCATTAAATTGACGTGTGTATAAATTGGACCATATTGGCTACGTATTGTTATGTCATTTCTTTTTTTCACATCTTATCAACGTGTATTTTCTCATTAAATTGATATTTTGATTTGAAGTTCTGAATCAATATCTAATAATTATTTACATATTACATTGTAATGTAAACATATATTCTTATTTCACGATTTATTTATTCTTTTTTCATCGTCACTTAGTTCTAAGCTCTAATTTCATCATAGTATTTAATTAAATTACCACATGAAGTAATTATAAAATCGAATATTATAAATTGTTACATAATTTATTGGTTATTTATATTGTGGCGAAAATAAGGGATTGAAACTTCAAAGGGAGTCAACTATTTGAACATGTTTATATCCCCCTCATTAATAAAAATGTAATAAATCCAAGATATCATATATCTTTAAAATGCTAATTCTCCATGTAATAAAACAGCTTATAACAAATAAGAATAAACATCAATTATAGAAATAAATAAGTAGCAATAATACTTATATAAATGAGGTTAATCACTAAGCCGTGCTTTACGTGTAGACTTTGTTTTTATTAAAATATACTTTATTTTATCTCTTATCATCATTGAATTAATCTTTATATCATTGATATAATGATGATAAAAGCCAAAGTAATGAAAACTTTGTATCTAACAAAATCATCATAAAATCTACCACGAAGTAGTCATGATATATAATTGCAGAAAAACAGCTCATAAAATTGTAGAATAGAAACTGAGCAAACTGGAATTGGAGACATGTGGTAATTTAAACTCGATTTCATACAATCAGCAAGATCAGTAATTGAAAGAGAAATAGAAAAACAACTCAAATTGCAAATCTATCAATAACCATAATACTAAAGAATCATTGAACATGATTGGTTATTTTTTTTTGAAAGTAATCACTTAACCCCTTGGAAATTAATTTCACCAAATTGAAACTTTGTGCGATTGAAAAAAATTAGAGAGGAACATGAAGAAAATAAAAAGATAATAACAATTCAGTAAATTGTAAAATATTTTCTCAAGCTTAATCTCACGTTATCACAAATCCAAAACCATAAGAACTTCGACGTACTCAATAGCATCAACAACTTTTGCAGATCTGTAACGACTTGCATTAAATAGATAGGTTTGGCTACTTACAATGAAAAATCAACATGTATCTTTAAATGAATACAAATGGAACCCAGTCCAGCTGTATAACCATCGAATTCATGTTGTGCAGCAACAGATCTACAATTAAGAAAGACGATTGCATGCAAAGCTTGAATAATTAAGGTGTGTTTGGAAAGGTAGAGATTGAATCATTAAGATAAGTTTGAAAGGTCCACTTCAAGGGAATTCAATTCATTTTGTCAGAGTCCATTGTTTGGAACCAAAAAATATCGACAGAAATCAAATAATGGAAAATTTAATTTCTCGTGAATGCAAGGAGTAGAAATCTCGCTAAAATTGCAAGATTTAGAAAGAATTCATTTAAGCTATGTCATGTATATTGTTTTTATAATTATACCTTCCCATGTACTTTTTACTTTGAATGATATAAATTATTTTCGAAAAATTATAGGTATAATAATTAATAATAAATTACATTATTTAATATAATTAAAGTTTCCAAATAAAGGAATTTGTTTGAGAAATCAATGCAATTTAATTTTATAAAAATGAATTCAATTCGATTATTTTTATTTTCTTGTGAAATTTGTTTCCAAACAAATCATGTGAGTCTCTAGAAATCAAAATTCAAGAGGCCATTGAAACTTGAGCAGCTAAAATTCAGAAGTACAATTCCTTGTTGACAAGTTGAAGAACAAGTGAAGTCATATGAAGAACATGTTGTTGACTGGAATTGTGTTTGCTGAAAGTGGCTTCCATGTGTCACGGCCCGTGAATCTTGCCTCGCAAATCATCGCAGATCACATGCAAGAAAACTCGCAAAAAGGTAATGCCACGAGGTTAAGCACGATGCGATTGGAAATCTAGCACAAGGCATACAACTTCTGCCCAAAAGGATGTGCACGAGGGCCGAACTTTGTGGAAAGGCTTGGGAGGTGTTTATAATGCATTGAGCAAAGATTCGTGCGAGGAAATATGAATTAATGGCAAGGTTAGGCAAGAAATGGGCCAAATTCAACCAACAGCTCACACACAGCCTGCAAAAGATAGCCCCAAGGCGTGCAGGCCCCTGCAAGGGCCAAATTCCCTTGCCAAAATCTGTCAGAATGTCCAGAAGCTTCTAGAGATGCCAGAATTGCAAGGAAACATCCAGAATTCCGTCACTAAACCGACTTAAGCTAGATATTTATGCTTGTAAACTCTAGAAGAAACATTCTTAGCCATTAGATCTTGGATATTCCTAGAGAATTGATCTAGGCCATTGGTTAAGGAGGTGGAATGCCTATATAAAGACTTCACCCCTCATTTGTGTACTCAACCTTGCAAAGTGTATCTTAAGAGAGCTTGGGGAGTGTTGTAATACTTTGTAAAGTATTAAAAATGTTTGTTCAAGTTTCTGCAAGTGTGCTTGCTTTCTTACATTCTCAATGCTTCCGCATTACTATCGCTTCCGCGCATTAAGGTTTAAGCCATTATCAAGGCTTGTGTCGAGGCTTTGCTAGCAAATTATCGTTTCGAGTGCTAGTGGCGCACACTGCATTGTCAAAAACTTAACATGTGACAGTTGGTATCAAAATGGTGTCGAATCCTTTGGAAATTGCAAGCACTATGGAGCTTAAGGGGGTGAACCTTGCGAACAAGAGAGGGTTTCTCACAAAGGCAGCCGTAGGGATATATCTCAAGCTAGAGACCTTATGGCAATCGTCAAAAAGTAGTTAGCATGACTAGAACTTGCTATGGCGGATCACAACGATCGTTGGGAAGAACATACTCCAACAGTGGAGAGCATTGTCGTTGGGTGCATGGGGAAGTTAAAGGATCAATTGATTGGGACCATGCAACAGTGGAGGGATGATATGCTTAGTTCTCTCAATGTATTGGCTGAACGCTGCACCAAGGCGTACGAGGAGAACACCACGCAATTGAACACATTGCAAGGCGATGTCCTTAGATTAAGGGAAGACTTTGAGGCATCGAGAGCGCAAGCGATTAGGCGCTAAGATGTAGAGCAACTAAGGGCGAGGGAAAATGCCTTAAATGCTCAAGGTCCCGGGGGAGTTTTGAGGATAACTTCAAGGGTCGTGGTGTTCAAATCGGACGTGTATAATGGGAGTCGTACATTTAAAAGACGTGGAAAACTTCATCTTCACCATGGAGCGCTACTTCGGAGCAACCAATCTTGAAGATGATGCATTAAGAATTTCTGAAGCTTCTCTTTATTTAAAAGATAATGCATTATCTTGGTGGAAACATATGTCTCAACTCGTGGGAGGTAATGAGGCAATCGTTACCATATAGAATGAGTTTAAGGAGGAATTTAGGTGACAATTCCTACTCGCGGATGCTGAGATGGAGGCACGAATAAAGCTTCGCCATCTTCGCTATAAGTATGCTCATATCCGTGAGTATGTGGTAGAATTCTCCAACTTAATGTTGGACATTCCTGACATTACACCAAGAGAAGCACTGTTCACATTCACGGATGGATTAAATCGATGGGAAAATATGGAGTTGCAAAGGCGAGATGTTCGAGACATTGGGGAGGCACTCCACGTTGCCGAGTCACTTGCAGACTTCGAGAAAAAAAAGACGCAAGAGATAAAGGCAAGAAACCATTCCAGCCCAAGGGAGCGGGAGACAAGGAGAAGTCCTACCCTAAGCCAGCCGAAGCTAAATACTCGCATGGAGAAAAGCCTTGAAGACAAAGGGATTGTCTTCATGCTTCTTATGCGAAGGATCCCATTTGGCAAGAGATTGTTCGTCAAAGAAGAAGTTGGCTGCTTTGATACAAGACTTCGAGGAAGAGGGTCCGAGAAATGTGGCTTGTGTAAAGCAATAAAACACAACGAGGACATGGGAAGACAAGCCCAAGCCAAGGCATTTGTTTGTCAAGGCCAAGTTCACTAAAGGAGCAAAGTGGGGATTGCTCGATACGGGGGCAGATTCATGCTATATGACTAAGGGAGCTGCTCGCACTCTAGGAGTAGAGTGGAAACCATATGATGCACATTTCAATGGAGTAAATAACAGATGGATGAATCTAGTGGGGGAGGCCAAAGAAGTGCCGTTAGTCATCGGAGCATGGAGAGGTAAGACTTTTCCATCGCACCTCTTGATGATTTGGACCTAGTGCTTGGCATGGAGTTGTTGGACATATATAATGAATGCCACAATCTTTTCAAACGCCAACACAATGGTGATCGTGCAAGGAGGGGGTTCTTGCATTATGCAATGTAAGCGCGAAGATTTTTTGCCAAGTCAAACAAGGGAGGTTTGAAGTGTGGCAAGCATTCTATCGCTGCATTGATATTGGCGAGATCACCAATCAGAGTACTTGAGGATGGTCTTGGGAATGCCCATCCTAGATGCGAGGATAAGGCAAAGGGACGCAAACACATAGTAGCGGCAATGCTTCGCTCACGACAAGGGTGTTGCGACTTCAAGTGGGGGAGAATGTCACAGCCTGTGAATCTTGCCTCGCAAATCATAGCGGATCAAATACGAGAAAGCTCGCAAAAAGGCAATGCCACGAGGTTAAGCACGATGCGATGGGAAATCTCGCACAAAAGCATGCAACTTCTACCACAAACGAAGGGCCAAACTTCATGGTAAGGCCCGAGAGGTGTTTATAATACAATGGGCAAAGTTTCGTGCGAGGAAATATGAATAAATGGCAAGGTTATGCAAGAAGTGAGCCAAAGTTTGCCAACAGCCCGCAAAAGACAAGCCAAAGGCATGCAGGCCGCTGCAAGGGCCAAATTCCCTTGCCAAAATCCGTCAGAATTTCCAGAAGCTTCACGTGATGCTAGAATTGCAAGGAAACATCCAGAATCCCATCACTAAACCGACTTAAGCTAGATTTTTATACTTGTGAACTCTAGAAGAAACATTCTTAGCCATTAGATCTTGGATATTTCTAGGGAATTAATCGAGGCCATTGGTTAAGGAGGTGGAATGCCTATATAAAGGCTTCACTCCTCATTTGTGTACTCAACCTTGCAAAGTGTATTTTAAGAGAGCTTGGAGAGTATTGTAATACTTTGTAAAGTATTAATAAAGTTTGTTCAAGTTTCTGCAAATGTGCTTGCTTTCTTACATACTTGATGCTTCTGCATTACTATCGCTTCCACGCATTAAAGTCTAAGCCATTGCCAAGGCTTGTGTCGAGGTTTTGCTAGCACATTATTGTTGGTTGTTCGAGTGCTAGTGCCGCACGGTGCATTGCCAAAAACTCATCCCGTGACACATGGAATCGTTATTCGGTTATTTAGTCTGCAATCTTCATACTCAGGTTTGTCATAATTCTTTAAGATCTTTTCAAATCGTCATTTGGTTATTTAGTTTGCTGACTTTGGTTTCATTCTGCAGATATTTTCAGTCATGGAAGAGAACAACCTACTTAACGAAACATGTCAAAATACAAAGAAAAAACTTCAATTGGTGATTATCGAGCTCGAGGATCAAGTGAAAGAGTACAAGGCAAATGAAAACGCCTTAAAAATCTAAAGGTAAATGAAAATGCCACAATAAACTTCATTGAAGACCATCTGCTAATCAGAATATCATTATTACCTATAAGTAAAAACCGTTCATGAAGCTGCTGCTGAAAGAGAAGCACAGTTGAATAATAAATTAGAGGTTCATGTACTTAAAATCTATAACAACTAACAGAGATTACTAAATGACCAAGTTTTAGAGCTTAAGACAGAATTGCAACTAGTTTAGAGTAGTGTAACTGAAAAGGTAGTATTTTGTGCTTTTGCTTTGGTTTACAATGTTGGACTTAAGTAGGAAGTTCAAAAATATATAATGGCATGTATGAACTAACTCTAATCAACTTGCACTACACTAAGAGAAAGAAATCATCAAATTCACTGGGAGAAGAAAAAAGTAAAGAAAGGCAGCCCTTCATATCATCCCCAATCAGAAACAATGCTTGACCTGCATTATACATTTACAGTGAGGCTAGAAACCTTTTCACTCGCATTTTTGTTATGACAGAAGCTGACTTTGGTTGCATTTCTCCTACTTCTTTAATTACTCTTCTAAATAAGCAGCATCTTTCTGTACAAGTGTGTTGATCATGTTGAATCTGTTGCAGGATGACGAAAGCATTTTGGTTGACTCCGAGGAAAATACAGATATCAAATCCAGAGATATCTCATTTGCCTATTTCTGGATGGCTTACCAATCAATATATTCAAATCCTATTTTCTTTTTCTTTTTTCATTTTCTTCATCTACCTGCGTTCTTTCTTTTTTTTTTTTTTTTTTTTTCATGTTATTTGTTTAAGAATACCTCGTGGACAAGGTATGCATTTTATACTGTAATTTTTTTTTTCATCTGTATGGTATATGGAGATACTTTATGTAGCACAAAAATGGAAACATAAACCGAAACGGGAAACACCCTTCCTAAAAAATATAGGTTTGAAAATTGTAAAGAATTATAAATTTAAAAATTATAATATTTCATACATATAATTTCATTCTTATGCAGAATAATAAAATGACATACATTTAAATAAAACAAGTTTTTATTTTTAATAATAGTAAATAAGGTTATCGATCGTAATAATGTAAGTATATAGAACGAAATAGAACAAGTTTTTATAATATAAGGAAATTATTATTATTATTTAATAATAAATTGTGATTTTAAAATCTTAGTTGTTTGAATTAGATTAGAAAATTTAGTTTTCGGAATGAATCAAAATTGAGTCTTTCTAGGAAATGGTTTCTGAAATTAGGAAACGAGTTTCCAACTTTCTTTAATTGCATAAACGGTTCGGAAACATCTCGTTGGGGTTTCCCAGAATTTTCGTTTTCGAAATGGATGGAAAACCCGGAAACAGCATGTCAGTGAAGTTTCCATGCTTCGTACTTCCTACTAGTACTTTGGTATTGGTGTGGGGATTCGGATTTCCATATTAATAAGAATAATTCCCTGTGATATTCATGTTAGCAACTTTTGTTCATGCATTTATTTTCATCATCACATACTTGATAGCATTTTTTTTTAACTCAGTTTGATTCCTTGTTGATACCAGCAAATGGTGTCCACAGTTGTATGCATCCTTCGGCATCTCTCGTATCCTTGCAATGCAAGTCTTCAGCCAGGGGTTGAATTTCGACGAAGGCCCTCCGATGCTTAAGCTAGATTTTCAGATGTTGGAATAGATGAGGAGTATTAAATGGGTGTAATGGTTACCTCTAAAATGTTAGAATGGTTTGCTATTTATAGTAATCCAAGTGATAATGACAAGCGGGGCCCACCTAAAGGTTCTATCCAAGTGGCAGGCCGCCTAAAAATCTTTTCCGCCGTCGGAGCATTAAATGTTTCCCCGCTTCTTGGCAGTTGCATTTAATGCGACAGTGGAGAGAGAGTTAGTGGAGTAGGTCAGCGAGGGTTATGCCGAGGCTATGTCTCGGTGATGGTGGTGCCTCGGCAATGATATTTGTGGAGCCAAGGCTTGGTGGACTTTTAACGTGAATAGGGCTTAGTGGGCCTCTAACAATAAGGATTTTTATTGGGCCTTGGTATCAGATGTCCCCCCCTTCTAATGCAGTGGAGGCTCTTTAGGGCCGAGTTTTTGAGGTGGACGCGCTAGAGGGCGCGTGTTTCCAATTTTGTAATGCCAATGTGACTGTTGAGGAAAAGATGTGACCTTCAGTCTGCCGTCTTTTCGAATGTCAGTTATGACAATGTTTCGTATTTCGTGAAATCTCCTTGTTGGTCATGCTTTGTGTTCGTATAAATTTCCCCTTTTACCTTCGAGTGAAATTTTACCTCTTTTGAGTTTTCGTGCCTTCTTGCTTTCCTCTCATTGCCTTATTTCATAGCCTTCTTCTTCTCAACCCGATTTGCCTTCTTTCTCAGTTTTTGGTGAGTTCCCTTTTTCTTTTGCATTTTCTCTTTCATTTGCTCTCTTGTTATTTTCTTCTTCGTACTTTTGTTCTAAAAGATGTCGAGTGAATCTACCGATTCCTGCGCTTTGATTCCGCGTTCGCAACGCCACTGCCAAGTGATTGAAGAGCATAGTGTCACGGGCCACACTTGTTACTCCGTAAAAAATCGCAACACACATGCGAGACATGAGAAGACATGCCAAGCTAGAGGAAATGGACAGCAAGGCATTGCGAAGAAATGCGAGAATGGGACAAAGCGACGCAATGTGCCAACGAGAACTCTCACACTTGGACAAGGCAAATCTGCTACCCACGTACTCGGAATTGGACAAAATTACATGGCAAGGTCCATAAGATGTATGGCAAGGTATGAACAAAATATTGTGCGAGGAAATATCAAAGGAAGGCAAGGTTTTGAGAGACTTGGGCCAAAAATGGCAGTCTACCCACATACAGCCCGCATAGCCCAAAACAGCCTAGACACGCTGCAAGGCCCAAAATCCCTTGCTGAACTTCGTCACAGATTCTAGAAGCTTCCAGTAACAGCAGAAATGTAAGGGAAACTCCTAGATTCTGTCACAAAACCGACTTTCAGCCCTCTAGAACATGAAAACCGACTTTAATGAGTTTTCTAGGCTAGAATATGCCAAATAAATGCTAGCCACATGTTGAGGAGGTGGGATTAGTATAAATACCCAACCTCCCCTCATTTTATGCATCATCCAAGATAAAAGCTCTCTATGCCAAGTAGCATAAGTGTAAGCTAACTCTTGTAAAACCTCTATTGTGTAATAGAAACACACTTCTTTGACATTGTATTCTTGCTTCCTTCATTTCAATGGCTAGCTAAGCATAATTCAAGTAAGGTTTCCTTAGTTCTCTCCTAAGCAATTACTTTGTGAGATCGAGCTAAGGCCGCACGTACGCATAGCGAAACAATTAGTACGCGACACGTGGTATCAAAGCGGGATTACGACCGAGACAAAGATGCATCGATGTCTAATCCAGAAGCTAGCAAATCACAGAGGAGCAAGTCGAGTGTGGGCGAGAGGAGTCCCGCAATCCGTCGAAGAAGAATGGGGGAAAGTCCAAGAGACTCCGTGAGAAGGAAGTGTCTCAAAGGACATGATCGAAGCTTTCAACACAAGGTTAGCCAAGGTATAGCTATCCATGGGATATGTCCTCGACACTCTTGGTTCGCAAATGCGCTCGCTTGAAGAAAAGTTGCAAAGAGCGCTTGATCTCATCGACAAAATGAGTCGATCGTTGGAGGAATGTCAACAAAGGATGGATACAACGAATGCGAGGGTAAATGCTGCCGAGATAAAGGCAAATGCCGCTGATGCTTTAGCGCAAGCATTGAAAAACAAGTTGGCTATGATGGAAGAAGATTTGGCCGTGTGCAAGGCTACCTTTGCGAGTGGAGCTAGTACAAGTGTTTCACGCATCAAGGTCCCCAAACCATCGAAGTTTGCGGGTAAGCGAGATGCTAAAGAACTTGATAATTTTATTTGGCACATAAAACGCTACTTGGAAGCCATGAATATAAACGACGAGGCTGCCAAGATCAACACCTCTACTCTTTATCTCGATGGTGATGCAACTCTATGGTGGAGAAGACGTCACATGGAGATGGAGAGAGGGCTGATTGTTATTGGCACATGGGAGGCATTCAAGAGGGAGTTGAAGAAACAATTATATCCCGAAAATGCCAAGGAAATTGCCATGAAGAAGTTGCGAGGATTAAGACAAACGAGTTCGTTGAAGGATTACATTCATGAATATTCCTCGCTGATGCTGGAAATTTTCGAGATGTCCGACAAGGAACGACTACTCTTCTTCATGGATGGATTGGAACGATGGGCTGAAATGGAGCTCAAGAGAAGAGGCGTCCAAAGCTTAGCGAGTGCCATAACCATTGCGGAATCTCTTGTAGACTACGCCAAGACAAATCCCAGGAAAGATAAGTCGAAAGAAGGCGACTTCGACAAAAGTGGGGGAGAAGAGACCCACAAGACAACGCAAGCCTTCAAGTGGAAGGAAAGGAGTGATGATCGACCAAAAGAGTCACCAAGAGAAAGAAGGTACTACGACTCGAAACCTTCAAAGCCTTGTTTCCTATGTGAAGGACCACATTGGACTCAAAAATGTCCAATGAAGGCAAAGTTGAATGCCTTGGTCTCTCTACATGAAGAAGAAGCGCATGAGAAAGAACCCACCTATGCGCATGTGGGATCCATGCGTGTGATAAATGCTGTAAGGACTAAGGAGTCCAAGCTAAAAAGATTATTCATAAAAGCTAAGTTCACCAACGGAGTAAGATGGGGATTGCTTGACACGGGAGCGAACGTGTACTACATGACAAAGTAAGCCGCACTCATTCTTGGGGTAGAGTGGAGACTGTGCACCCAATGTTTCAAAGGAGTGAACGGTGCATGGGTCAACTTAGCAAGAGTAGGAGCGTGGAAAGGAAAGGTAAATTTCTCCATTGTGCCTCTAGATGACTTTGATGTAGTGTTTGGCATGGAATTGCTCGACCAAATGGGAGCAATGCTAGTGCCAAGCACAAACAGATTGGTGATCCCGCAAGAAGGAGGCTCTTGCGTAGTCCAATGCATACGCGAAGATGCTTTGCCGAAACAAGACAAGGGAGGTTTACAATGTGGCAAACACTCTATCGCGACATTGACATTGGGGAGATCGGTTCGAACCCGAATCTGCCGTCTCTCAGTGTGGAGTCGCCACCTGGATTAGCTCTTTTCAGGAATTAGAGTCTTGTGAGGCTTAACGTCTGGGGGATGGCCCACCAAGACACAGAGATTCGGGTCCGGGATAAGTTGCTTATTTCTTAAGTGATCACAATATATTACATCTACAGAAAACCGTTTTCTTTTAATTATGCATATTCGCACTTAGGT
>CATIWQ010410650.1:0-17989 GCA_949673415.1 Euphorbia schlechtendalii | reverse complement strand
AACTTTAACAAAGATGTTACGATTCACTAAACTAATCTAATAGACTCGGTTCAAAATATACAGATGTTCAATTATTTGCCTCAGAGCAACACATGAAATAACTTTTCTAAACCTAGCGCAAATAAATTAACACAATTATATAAACATGGACAACGTCAATACTATTCTTAGTACGGGTCGCTCTCACATAGCCACATTTAGCAAGTTACCATTCCAAAAATGTTGGCTCACTAAACAGCGTTATATCACAGATCCAGTGATTATAGACGATATTGATAACCCCAAAACTACAATTAAAATTAACTCCAATGCATATAACTTGATTAATATAAAAGACTTAGCACGAAATACGCATTATGACACATAGACATATCATAAACTTCGAAATAGAAAGTATAAGTAGAAAGCAAAGCAAAGTTGTGAGGTATGCAAGTGAAAGCTAAAGTTGATCAAACCATATCCACTCTTTAATGGGAGTCGTCAATTCCCACAAGTCTTGCATCTACTTTGAATTCGATCTCGGCCCGTACAGAACCTCTGCTAGGATGCTATTCTTTACAAGTATCGAACAAATGATTATTGAAGAACGAAAACTTTTATTGATAAGTGATTTGCAAGTACACTTATTCAGCAATCGCTCGAGAATATAGAGAAATCTAGTGATCAAAACAAGGATTCGAATCACATAAACATTGTCTCGCTAACACTTATGAATGTAGCAAAACTAGATATTTATTCTCTATCTATACACTATGCACTATCTTTCACCCCTTTCTTCTGCATGAAATTAGTGAGGTTTGGAGCCTTATTTATTGAGTTCGAAGGGTTGCATTTATCCAAACGAAGATTCGTGTCCATTGGTGAATGATTGCATCTCTTTATTATGATTGGTTGAGAAGCTTTGATACAATCCACAATGGATAGGCACCTTTTCATGATTGGTTGACTCTTGATAAGTGTCTTATCATTTGTAGTTGATGGCGGTTGATCATGCTTATCTGGCGTTTGGTAGTTAAGAAGATAAAACCAAAAAATCGTCCAAGTCGCGACCGCAATATATAAGTCGCAACCGTGATATATAAGTCGCGACCATGAATCTTTGAATGGCAGACTTCTATTTCTGAAGTATACAAGTCGCGACCATGAATGATTGTCGTGACCGTGAACTAAGTTTTCTTCAGAATTCTCCTTGCAACTTCACCGATCTTTGACAACTTCAATCCTAATCCAAATCTTTAAGTTCCACGCATCTTTTTGCACCTTTTTCACTCTTTTTTCATAGAATTCCACTTTAGATCATTTTACTCCCAAGATTTACCCAGTATCTGAATTTGCATAAAAAATAACTACATACCACGTGAAATCTTTTATATGAAGTATAAAAATGACTTAATTCATAGTGTTAAATGAATAAAATTAATATGATAATAAGTGTAATTATACACTTATCAAGCCTTTCTCTCTTAGTTTGACATATTTTCTTTGCGATCCTTTTGCTAGATCATCCACGATTTTCTCTAACATCGTAAGATTTCTTCAAAAGGTTCTTTCTTTTTGAAGTGAGCCTTCTCAATTAATATCTTCAGGTTGGTTTTCGAGCGGTCTAGCAGCTACTGTCTACCAACGGGTTCTTCCTCAACAAAGGTTTTGGTCGATGAAGATCCGTGTGGATCAATCATAGAGGCTTTCCTAGATTGGAAGCTAGTGATAACAGAGTTCTGCCAAAATTACTCTAAGGGAACACCACACCAAGGGAAAGGCATGCATCAACTAGTAATGCTCTTAACTTAGATGCTAGGTTTCTTTTAATAAGTTCTATAAACCTAATTGCATTCATATAACGTTTCAACTTTGATTATTTCAATCATGGCATGCTTAGGAGATCTTTTATGTTAATTTTATGTATTGAAATTCCACCTTGCAAGTTTGCATGTTCAATTACTGTCTTGATTAACCAGCAATTTAGACATGTTGTTCATATTTATATGACCCAACCTTCTATGCCAAAGCCACGAATTATCCTCCTTAGATATGAGACACAAATTAGTGGAGCCAGGGGATAAATCAATCATATACACATTATTAATTCTAGGAGCAAAGAGAATAGTTGAGTCAGTCTTATAGTCAATAACTGAACAACCTGTTGAGTCAAATGTAACCTTCCTACCATTATCAAAAATTTTGGCTATGCTTAGCAGATATCAATCTTTAACCAGAGACACCTCTTCGATTGAAGGAGAAACACCAACTGTACCACATCCAACAATCTTTCCTTTTTGTTATCTCTAAAGCTGACACTCCCATTTCTTTTACGCTCCAATGAGATGAATTGGCTTCCATTCCCATCATCTTCCTTGAGCACCCACTATCTAAATACCACATTCCAGTATCATCAACGAATCTTAAGCTTAAGTGCAAAACAATTGCATTTTTTTGGTACCCATGTATTTGAGTTAGGTCTTCCTTTATTTGTATTACTTAGGTTACTCCAGTCGTACTCTTCATAATAACTATTTTTATACCTACACATCATAGTGGTATGTCCAACCTTTTTACAAAAGCAACACACCGCTTTTGGTTTAGGCTGGCTCGCTTTCTTCTTTGAAGAGGATTTCTTCCCCTTACAAGAATTATGAGTTTGGTTACTCGGAGGTGGACTGTTGGCTGGAGGAGGAACCTGTTCCTTCTTTAAAGCTATGATCTCAATAGTCAACTCATATAATTGATTAGTGAGCTTGTTGTTATGACATTTTCTTGAAGAAAGCGAATATCAAGAGATAAGGAAGCAATTGTGTCTTCTTGATCTTCACTTCTCCTCACTAGCACTTTGATGTTTTTACTTGACTTATTAGTCATTTTCATAACATCAATGAGTACTTGGGCAAACTCTTCATAACCTTAATTTTGGAATTTTTCCCTTTTTTTGCTTAGCTCCAGAGTCAGCGACGGATTGATTACCCTTGGAGGTAGATGTTGAGCTCTCGCCCTTTTCATTCTTAATCTCCATCAAGAAGAGGTTGGCAAAGTTGGTTGCTTCTTCATCAGATGTTGAAGATTTTTCAGAGTCTCTCCATGTGGTAGCAAGTGCCTCAATTTTCCACACAAAATTCTTCTTGAATTTGTCCTTCTTAAATTTTGGACAAGACGATTAGATGTGACCCTTCTCTCCACAGCTAAAACATTTGATATCTTTGTTGTGCTCCTTCTTAGGGCCTTCATCAACTTCACACCGTTGCTGAGTTAGCATTTTTTGCTAGGAAACTTCCTTTTGTTGAATTCCCCATCCTTCTTCATGAAGCACTTGAATCTCCTTGTGAGAAGTACTATTTACTCATCTCGAATCATCACTGGTCAATTCATCAAATATGTCAACCTTAAGGACAATGGCTCTGACCTCTTTCTCGGTACCGTTACTCCTTTTAAAGTCATCATTGTATTTCCTTAAGGACATCTCCTTAGTCAGTATGGTGCCTATCAGCTCATCGTAGCTGTATATCTTCAAATCATGAGCTTCCTCGATGGCGCTCTTCTTTTTATCCCACTCAATAGTGAGAACTTTAAGTATCTTCTTCACCATTTCCACTTCGGTGAATTCCTTGCCTATCCTCTTAAATTCATTAATGATATTAATGAACCTGTATTCATGGATTGAATACCCTTGTGTGCTCCCATCTGGAACAGCTCATACTCTCGGAGCATAAGATTAATCTTCAACTCCTTGACTTTATATGTTCCCTCATATGTGATCTCCAGTTTCCTCCAGATCTCTTGCACCGTCTCACATCCAGAGAACCTATTAAATTCTGTAAGATCTAGCGCACAATGTAAGAAATTGATAGCGGTCACATTCTCTATGAGAAGCCTTAGGTCAGCATCATCATAGTCCTTTGGATCAACTAAAACATGTCCCCCATTCTGAACAATTGTGAGAAATCTGGGTCTTAATTTTATTACTAGCCATGCTTCCATGCTTTGGGATTAAATGAAGTTTTTCATGCGATTTTTACAAAACATGTAATGCTGACCATCAAATAGTGGAGGCCTGGTCATAAAAATTCTTTCTTTAAGGAGTGTTGTTTGTCCTAAGAAAGGACTATAATTATTAAAAGCCATTCGGCTCTTTTACTCTTAGACAGTTAGTCTAGAAGTTGAGCACTCACTCTGATACTACTTGTTGGTCCGATATAGCTTTAAATATCATGTAGAGATTTATAGGTTTTAAAAACTTAATCCAAGTTGTTTTTAGATGCTTGATGAGTGAACTTTGGTCTAAAAATTGTAAAAAACTTAGCTTTGCTGATTTAGTTTACCTTCAACCTATGCCGAGTAATCTTACTCAACTTAGATTGGTTTTAAAGTAGTTTATACGAAAGTACGAGATGATGTATAGAGCAAAACACTTATAAAACCAATATAAAGAGTTAAGGAATGAGTATACCTCATATTTATCCTGGTTCAGCCCCTAGCCTACCCCTAGTCCTTGGATCCTTTCCGAGCTTTAATCCACTTATAAAAAGCGTTGAATCCTTTAACAATGTTTGAGCTTGGCTAAGACTCTAAGGTAATATGATTCTCTCTTACAAACAGATGGAAAACTGAGTGTTTGCTTTTGATTGCATGAAATTGGAATTTCTGAATGTTGGGATTGTTTTAACAATATTTCAGCTTTTAAGAAATTGGAGGTAATTCACCAAGTTTGAATGTCTACTTTTGTCTTCTATTTATAGTTGTAGATACTGGAAGTAGCCGTTGCAAACTTCTTGTCTTGACTTGTTGTTCAAAATCTCTTCTCTTCACAGCTTTTAAATTTGCTCGTTTGAAATATATTCTAGGATGTTGAGAGATAGTGATTTTGAACTTTGAAGCATGAGAATAATCCATTAATAATATATGCGTCAAAAACTCATTTTTTCAAGCAAATCTGTTTGAGAGAGAAGCGCGCGGGATGCAATGTGGAAGCCTACAATCAGTTGACTTGCTGACGTTGCACCGTTGCGTGGAGATAGTGAAAACGGTGCATTTTAGAAGAAGCCTTTTTATCTTTGATGCTTGTGAGGAATCTCCAACTTTCTATACTAACACCTTTTGGAAGTGAGGACCACAAAAATATTTGTTTTGATTTCAGTGCTTTATACCTGAAAAGCATCAAAGGGAATATTTTGTCTTCACATATATCGTTAAATGCATAAGTGTCATAATATTCTAAGTGTCTCATTTATACTCAGTAATTTAGTAAGTAAAAGGTACTCTGCGCATGCTGAGTTATATCGCATAAACTATATAGTAATCAGCACACAGCTTTTCCTACTTGAAGTCATAACTTAATTAGAATTCAGTAAAATTGAGTTGTTTTTCTTTAAACAAACTCCAGCATATTTTTCTTCTCAAACTTGTCTTCTATTTATAGGCTTGAATGTTTTCCTTTAAACTTGGACTGTAGTAGAAAATAGAATGGCTGTCTCAAAAATTCAAACTGTTAGCACTAAGGATCAATTTGATTTATATCCATTGATTTATCCATTTAGACTTAAAGGTTTAATTTGATAGAAGGGGATATTTGGTTGAGAAAACGTATAACAAAAAATTGGTCCGCACATAGTACGATTGTTTGCTGTAAGGGAGAAAGAATGTTTTTGTTCCCTGGATGTCAACATCATTGCATCCTTTTCCCATGTGTATAGCCTTTTGATGTTGCGGCATTAATTGCAGCATCCAGAGGAAATGATTCTAGTGAATAATTGATTTTACCATTGTCTTAATGGTTCTTCTAAAGTCTTTCATTCCCACATGAAACATTCTCCAACAGATGTTTCTAAGAGCGAATGATCCTCTGAGGACATTGATGCTTCTGAGTGATGTTTTCCTATATCATATCTTTTGATTTGTGTGTTAGCTCTAGATTGCTTTGCTTCTGAGCGATGTATTCTTCTGAGTGATTGTGTGACAAGTGAAACTTCTCTGACTTAGAAATAACAAAGCTTTACATAGGATATGTATCCAACAATTATTATAAAAATTATTATATTATCTCGTAGCATGGATTATAATTAGTGTTATTGTCATATTTTTGAGATTTTCTATTAACTAATACTATAATTTTGATTAATAAGATATCATGTTATAGTAAAAATTATTATCATAATTATCTTGATTATACTAGTAATTATTACTATGCATAAATTATTATTGTTATTATTATATTTATTATTTCATAATTATTATTATATGTACTATTTCAATAATTATTTTTTCATTATTAATATATTTTATTGTTATTGGTTATTATAATTGACATTAGTTTTATTAATAATATTAATTTTTATTCAAATAATTATTATTAAAATTATGAATATAAACTGAAATGAACTTAGTCAAATTGAATATAAAGATAACAAGCCTTATTCGGATAAAGAAGTCCTCAATTTTGCAGCAGTACTGAAATATGGACACTTGAAAGGAAAAATTAAGTCCAGGATTTTATTGCACGGGCCGAATTGGGCTCTATTGCATATTCGATGATTAAAACTAACATTTGATTATCAGTATTTTGATCACAATTATGAAACTGATAATAAATTAAAAAAAAATGAATCAATAAATTCATGTTTGAGATTGTTTTTCCTCTCAAAAAACCACTCACTAACTTTCAATAGAATAATATAAAATTAGGTTTTAAATAAAATTTTGATTTTTATTACTAATTAATTAGGGTTTGATATGAAATTGGAGATGTTGGTTCTGCAGATAAAATGTTTGATTAAGTACTCCATTTGATAGCCCAATTATATTCATATGGAAGATTGAACATGTTTCCTATCATCTCATTCAAATATATTTTTTGGTTAATAGGAAAAAACAAGAATGAATAAGCATATGCAGTTATTATTAATATGATTGCAATACTCGCAATTAAGGATTCTGTAATTGAGAAAAAGATTATAAAAGTATGATGTTGGAAATATGTAGCAAAAATCAAAATTTAGAGGTTGAGACTGAAGCTGCGTATAAATGTTTTATATTCGAGAACACATTTGGGTGGATTGAAGTGATGATTTTTTTTTGTATAATGTAAGTGCAACTGCTTAAACTTTTTTTTTTTTTTTAATAAATGTCCCTTCACATGCCAAAATAAATAAATCAATAAACACATTTATCAAGTTATTTTTGAGATGTGATCTTAATACCATATTATACCTATACCTAGTAAGAGTGACTTAAAAGAAAACTTTATAAGTTGAAAAATGTCAGATGATTTTTCATAAAATTTTTTATTACTACCCTAATTATTGAAAATAAGAAGATATAGAATTTGATTCTATTCCAAATATTATCAAATTAAATAATTATTTACAGGATCGGTTGGTGTGGTCCAATGATAAATGATGCTAAATTTATATATAGTCTTAATCAAAGTCACAAAATTCTTCATTGCTTATTAGAATATATAGAGACGGTTGAAAATTGCCTAATTTTTAGTGGACCTGTCGACCCACAACAAAATCATTTTTTATAATAATAAATAGATAACTAAATAAAAAAGTAGAGAAATAAAAAAATTTTGATTGCATTCTTCGATCTTTAATCATGATTCAATGTGTTCTTTATTCTTCTTGTACTCCATAATGTCCATCAAATCAAATAGAAAAAAGTATGCTATGACATTGATTTAGCATCCTCATCTTAATTACATGATTATTTGCTTCCAATTTCCTTTAATAAATATTCAATTATTTTCATTTCTTATTTATGAACTATTTATCGTTATAGTTGATAAAAAATACTTGTATTGGAAATACCTAATCTACCCGCAAGCTGCTTAGTTGGGTACAAGAATACGATCCAATTTGAATTATTGGGCGTTATTGGGGAATATATTTTAATGACTTTATTGCAAATATTAGGACTTATGAAACTTATTTGTAGTTATTTTCTCTATTTGAGCCTATGTACAATTTTAAATAGTTGTCATTTCCATAAATAGATGATTATGAAATTTTCGACCGATGAAATTTTGTTTTCTCTCTCCCAACATTTTCCCTGTGATGGAAAAATAGGGAAATCATCGTTATTAATCTTTTGAGGTTGTAGGAGTCATGGAAATTGATTGAAATACTATGATTCAATTTCGACTTGGTATTTTGTTCACGCCATTCTTAGATCTCAAGCATGGAAATGAATAGTATTTGATCTGTTCTTATTCGTTTTCCATCAAAAGGTAAATGATCATTCTATGTTGAGATTGAATACATGTTCATAAATATCACATATCTGAATCATATGAAGGATGACGCGAGAGTGTTGATTTTTTCCATTTGCGCAATAAAAAAAGGAAATTAGAACATTTTTTATAGTGATAGCTATCATGACTGTGTAATAAACAACTTGAATCATATTTTCTACTTTGATGCCGTTTATAGCCAATCACACGGGTTTAAAACACGTCGTTCAAGTTAAGACCTTCAAAAGCCTTATTTTATACATGCTCAGTAAATCTTCCAAGAACGATGTGAGATATTCATTCCTAACACACCTCGTCGTTATGATTGTGCTAATAAAGTGTTATAAACACTTTGAACAATATTATACACTTTGGCCCTCTTAATTCTTTCAAATTAGAGCTGTACCGTTTTAATCTTTTGAAATATATAATTTTTAAAAATATATATTAAATAAGCTTATGATTGCTTTAACTGAGGCAACCGACTTTAAGATAGGCATCAACGAAAGGTTTGATAGGTATTTTGAAGTTGATACTAATAAAACTATTAACCTTCCAATTGAGATTTTTTAAAAAGTTAAATAATGGATAAAGGGATATTGTTTGGTATATTGAGACATGTGAAATATGCATTCATGGTAAAATAAACAAGATATATAAAAAATGAATAACAATGGAATGTTCATTTGAATGTAAATTGTATTTTTTTTCAAAATATGATAATTATAAAAATATTATAACTAAATAAAATCATTAAAATATTATTTATTTAATGATTATATTATAAACAGCTTGGACGATATTGTCTGCTTTGAAGTCATTTACGGTAAACCTCATTGTTTTATAATGCGTCATACAAGTTAAGGCCTTCAGGACCCTGCTTATAAACAAGCTCAGTGGATCCTCCGAGAATGATATTTGATATTCATTCTTTACACACCCCCTCATTGCGATAGTGTTGATAACGTGTTATGAACAACTTGAACGATATGAATCAAACAAGAATATAGATTGCATGACTACATAGAAAATTAGAGTATAACGAAGATAGAGAGAAAGTAACATAGAATTCTTTTATTATAATTCTCTGTAAAACAAACATATATTTATAGGTAAAGGTTAAGTATTTGTAAAGACACAAGTTACACACATTGATATACATAAATGGTGGATGATTGATAGACATCAATTCTATATATGTTACATATAAACATATATTTACAACACTTTCTCTTTGATGTCCATTTTCACGAATGGGATATTACCTCGTTAAAAACCTTACCAAGGAAAACTATGTGAGATAAAACCTTTGGTTAAGGGAAAAAGAGTACAATGTTTACTTCCTCTGTTCGCAAGAATATAACTATGCAATATGAATATGTCTCGTTAAACCATGCTATTGAGAAGTATTAGGGGAAATCTTAACGGAAAAAAGTACAATATTCATTTTCAATTATACTTCCCTTCAAATATATAATGGGCAAGATTCTTCAAATGAGGAGTATTGGCGGCATTATCTTCATAAATTATCGTCCAATCTTCTTAGGCTAATAATTTACCACATGTTTCAAGACAATTTCAAACCATACATGATTATTTAAAAATTTATCAAGTAGAGTTCTCGTTTGCCATACTTTATTGACATTTTAAATCCTTCAGGGATTTTCATGTATATTTAATTATGAAGTGAACTCATATAGTTAATTTGTAACAACATTTGTCAAGTGCATATTTACTTTTTCTTGTACTTCCCAACTAGTGAGATGTCAAAAAGATTTTTGGATTCATCGAAGGAGGATATGCCTCCATATATTCATCTTGGGTTAAGAAAAATATTATGAGAGGTCTTGTTTGATATCACGCTACATTTTCTCATTCCTTTCTCTAATTAAAAACACATTTGTACCAAACAAATTTAATTCCCATGTCATGTTCAAACTACGGGTCTGAATACTCTTCATTTTCAAGAAAACACAGTTCTACTTGAATTAAAACTAAAGCTTTACATTTTAGTCAATTGCATATGATTTGACATTCTTGTTCCAACTGTGATTCATGGTTCATATTTTCATTGCCACATTATAGGAAAAATATGTTATATGACCATTTTATATCAATTTTATCTTTTACAAGTACTAGTATAACTGTTGGTCCACGTTAGCTTAAATAAATGAGCATAGGGGGGTGAATGCGATTACCTTGTTTGTTTTAATATTTATAAAAAATTGCTTTCAAGTTTAGTTTTTAGATATGTGCCAAGTAACTTATGTTAAGAGCAGGTCTAAAAACTATAAACTACTCAGCTTCACTAAACTAGTTTATCTTCAATCTGTGTTGAGTACTTTACTCAATTTGGATTGGTTTTTCAAGAAAAACTTATAAACGGAGAGATGATGAGTGAGAAGAATAAGATAAAGGTAATGCAAGGGTTAAGAAGGATAACACCTGAGATTTTATCCTGGTTCGGTCCCTAACCTACCTCCAGTCATCGGATTCCTTTCCAAGCTTTAATCTAATACTGGTTCTTTCCTTCCTTAGGTGGAGAAGCCTTTGCAGCGAGTAGACGCGATTATAAAAAGTAACTTTTTTCTTACTACCACTCAATCACAGTTTAGGTACCCTTCCTAAACTGTCTCACAGGTTTAATTGAGAGTTTGTGAATTATGGATTTCAACTTATAAAGTTCAGAGAATCCTTTTACATTGTTAAATCTAATATGATCTCTCTCTTAATACAAAATGATGGAAAGATAAACGTTTTCTTTAGAATGCTTGAATTTGGAATTTCTAAATTCTGGGATTAATTTTATAGTATTTCAGCTATTAAGAAATTTGAGGTGATTCATCAAGTTTGAATGTCTTATTCGGTGTTCTATTTATACTTGGAAGAGTTAGAAGTAGCTGATGCAAACTTCTCGTTCTGTCTTAATCTACAATTTCTCTTCTCTTCACAGCTTTCGAATGTGTCCGTTTGAAATAAATTGTAGGATGTTTATAGACAGAGAAGATGAATGTTGAAGTGTGAGATTAATCTATTGATCTTGTTGCGTAAAAACTCGTTTCTTCAAGAAATTATGTTTTGAGAGAGAGGCGCGTAAGATGTAACGTGGATGCTTGTGATTTGTCTAGTTGCTAACGTTACAAAGGAGCGCGGAGACACTTCAAGTGGTTATTATTATCATCCATTTGATTTTCCACTTCTAGTGATATCATTCATCAATTTTACAATTCCATTGCAAGTGAAAATTATTCATCAATTGTATTATTCCACTTCGGGTGGAAATTGTTAGCATATGGTAATACATTTCCTTCAAATTAATTCCAAGATTTGCAGGATCTTCAATAGTAGACTATTACAATTAAAATTTGACAAATACAACATCATTTGTAAATCAAATTTAATCAATAAAAGTATAAAAAAAAATATAATAATATACGTCACCAAATTTTTTTGTGAGTCAAAATAGAAAGTTTACTAACTCTTGTAGAAAGAAACATCATTCCTGATAACATCAATTCTATCAATAAAAAAAGAAAATAAGATCCACATATTGATATTAAAAATTGAAAATGAAAAGAAAAACTTCCCCATTTATCAAACCCCGTGAATCTTCATAAGTTCACCATCGTAATATTATTTGCATCATATCATTCGAATAATTTTCTTGTTTGTATTGATCGAAAGAGCATACTCATGCTGATAACGTGTTATAAATAGCTTGAACAATGTTGTCCGCTTTGGCGTCGTTTACCGCCAACCTCACTACTTTAAAACGAGTCATACAAGTTAAGGCCTTCAGGGCCCTGCTTATAAACAAGCGCAGTGAATCCTCCGAGAGCGATGTGGGATATTCATTTTTACATATCCCGTCATCGCGATCGTGCTGATAATGTGTTAGAAATATTATGAATTAAATAAGAATATAGATTCCAATAACACATAGAAAAGTAGAGTATAGTAAAGATGGAGAGAAAGTAACATTGAATTCTATTATTATAACTTTGTGTACAACAAATCTATATTTATAAGTAAAAGCTAAGTACTTGTAGAGACACGAATTACACACATTAATATACATAAATGGTGGAGAATTATTGGACATCAGTTCTATATATGCTACATGTAAACATATATTTACAACAGATTCAACATTCTACTTGATTATTTATTGGTAGAAGATCAAATATACAATCATTTAATATGGCACATCATATAAGAAAATATAGAAGATACATTGTAGAGGTAATTTTTTATCCAATGTTTTGTTTGGCATATGTGTCAAGAAGAATGATAGGTGAAAAAACACTTTACATCAATTTGTTAAAAGAAAATAATAAAAATTAAATAATGACGTGTTATGACAAAAAAAAATGTGTGTATATAGTCCACCTAAGAATACCAGGATAAAATTTCACATAACAACTGAATAGAAGTAGACTCTAATCATGGGCAGGTTTTGTTTTGTTCATTATTGACTTCTTGTTATTTATGAGACGAATTAAATATAATTATAAAAAAATGATTAACAAAATATTATGCTTGATTTTGTTATCCTTTAAAACTTTTTTGCTAATAAAATGCCTTTTCTTCTTAATTAGCAAGTTCTAATTTTGTAGATAAATAATTTCTCTCATCAACAATATAATGACAAATTAGGAAAAAAAAGTAAAAAATGTTTTAAAAATCCTCAACTTTGAACTTAAATGATTAATTAATCATTAAATTTAAGTTATGTACAAGAAAAAAATAATGAAAATTTTAAAATGACCGATAAAAAGTATTGGAGAGAAAAAGTACCAAAGGAAGTGTGGAACCCACCTTAAGGAATTGCTCATAATTCTTGAGTTAAAGTTGTAAAGTATGTAAATCATAATGATAGCAGTAGTTAAGTCAATATTTGTAGTTAGTTGTCTAGTTTAATTTTAGATTAGTTATGCTGAGATAAAAATACTTGTATAAACAAATAACGCAGTTTGTTGTGTAAAGTATACCTAGCAAAGGTAAAATATGAAATCACTCAACAAATTATTATTGAACTATATGCTCAGTAACTTAAGTTAACAGTGTGATAACACTACTGCTTTTAACCATTGCTTTTGGAAAGAATATCTCTTGTTCATGCTTTTCAGGTCTCAAAGATGATCTAGCATAGAAAGCAAAAAGAGAATAATTATATGGTCTAAGGGAAAAGTTGTCAGTACGGAATGTTGGCCTATCAATGCTAAAATCCAAGCAAAATGGTTTGTCTTGCTGCATTTCAGAATTAGTAATGCCAACCTACCAACGTTAGTTTTTCAAGAAAATCAAATAAGGCCATGTAGCAGATCACGCCTATCTCTCCCAAGACAAAATCAAATTGAAGATTAAGTCTTCACGATAATTTCATCAGTGGTTTAATCTTGCACACCAATGAATACAAATTTATCTCACGATAAATTCAAATCTGTCTCAAACAGGAAGATTCTTGAAGACTGGAAGAGATAATAAATTGAAGATTAAACGAGATGAAGGAAAATTTTGCAAAAGCTACCTCAATGCTTAACTGCAAAAGGAGTTCAGAGGCTGCAGTTCAAACTTGGTGATCACACTTGGAATTTTCGAAGTGCAAAAACACTTGTTAGCGGATGACGTTTCAGACGGGCTTACCGAGCGGGTCAAGTCAATTGATTATTCGGGACATATCACTACTTTTTGAGACGTATTTTACAATTTAGGACTTATCACTACTTTTCAAGACGTGCCAAGGATTTCTTCCTAATAAAATCATTTCAAATAAGAGTCAAGATACTTCCGGAATAATTCAAAAGAATTAAGAACCTTAATTCCTGAACAAAAACATAGAGTCACCACTTGGATCATATCTTCTAGGAAAGATTCAGGCATAACATCGTTTCCAAGGATAATTTCATACGTTAAATTTAGATATTCAGGTTCGGACGGAGTTACCTACTTCATTGTTTAAGTTAATTCTTGTTACAAACCAAAGTTCTACCAATATTTAGTTTTAACATACTCATATTATCAATGATTCATTAAGAAAAATGAAGATGAGAAGAAAGATGTTTTAAATCTAATCTTAGCTAAGATAACATAACATCATGGCATAATACAAGTGTTTACACTCAGCTACTCATCCAAGATTTCATACAAGGTACTTACAACAAATTAGAACCCAAATAAGGATAAACGAAAAAAAGACAAAAAATAGGACATTATGCCATCGATCTCGATAGCCGTGAAGTGATCACATTACTATGATCAACGATTATGGTATCGGGATCAATCTTGGTATATAGGGATCTTGGATAACCAACAAACAAAATTTTACATGCAAATTTTTTATTTCTGGTTCTTTTTCACTCAAGTTTTTGCCACTCAAGTTTTAGCCAAGTTTACATGTTTAATTAATTTTTAAGCACCAACAAACATGTATAAATGTAAATAAAAAGGTTGGGAAGTTTGAAGACTTGCCCGAAAGTGACACGCAACTCCTTAAGCTTTAAAATATTGTGCTAACACTCCTTGATTATTGAATAAAATACCAAGTCTCAAATTAGATCTGTATCGATTAATTTAGAATCATCATTATGATAGATTCAATGTCAAAAGCCCAGAATAAGCCTTCAAAGAATGTAACAGGTTAGTGTTTGGGATTTGGCTGAAAACTGCATAAGGATCAATATTGAAAAAAAATAAAAGAATCAATAGATTCCATTGTTTATTCAAAACTTCTCACAAATTCAGGAAGAAATTTGGTTTTTCTTAGAGAACTTTTTAAATTTATAGATCAAAAATTCGACTTGGAATACAAAGATTCAAGTCGTATTTATAGAGGATAGTGGGTACAATTTGGGTAAAAAAATTAATCCCTAAAAAATGATATAAATGAAATCTTTTTTCCAATTTAGGTTGATTATGGTACCGGTTTCATGATCTAGCTGCCTTTTTGATGATTTTGAATAGGAAAACATTTTAAGTCGACCAATTTAAAGGGGAAATTAAGTGATCCTGGTACCGTGATAGCAATCATAGTACCGTGATAATAATGGTGGTACTAAGATTGATTGATCTTGTAGCTTGCCTACCCCAATCGATGACAGCTTTGCAATTTCGACTGCTTTTGAGGTTTTTGACTCGATTTTTGGTAGGTTTTGAAGGTAAATTCAAAATATTAACTTTGAACCTAAAGCATTTGGACAAAAAAAGTACAAATTCAAAATCATTCATCATTCGCTTTTGAGGTTGTGAAAATCCATGCTCACAGTTTTCCTCTCATAGGTAATAATAGACTAAAGTCTTTTATGATCGTACGATAGAGAGTGCGACAAGAGTAAAGAACCATATCTAATTCGGATGCTTACTGGGGCGAGTATGATCATTCCTTGATTGATTTTGTTAAGAAACAAAAAATTTTCCCTTTCAATCAAGAATGACCATATGGTGGTGAACTTTAGCATCCTTCGCTCGAAATCTATGGCATGCGAGTGTACCTGCTCATTTATAAGATAAAACATGCATGTGGATAGGTGGGGATTTTTTTTATTTCTTTGTGATCTATGCCACTAACTAGCGGTTCACAATAGAAAATATGATTTCTTTGTGATCTAGGCCACTAAATAGCGGTTCACAAGAAGATATGGGATTTTCCTTGTGATCTATGCCATTAACTAGCGGTTTACAATAGAGAATATGATTGCTTTATGATCTAGGCCACTAAATAGTGGTTCACAAGAAGAGATGGGATTTTCCTTGTGATCTATGCCACTTAATAACGGTTCATAATAGAAAGTTGGTATTTTCCTTGTGACCAAGGCCACTAAATAGTAGTTCATAATGGCAATGATGAGATTTTCCTTGTGATCTATGCCACTTACTAGTGGTTCACAATAGAAAATATGAGATTTTCCTTGTGATCTATGCCACTAATTAGTGATTCACAATGGAAAGGATGAGATTTTCCTAATGATCTATGCCACTAACTAGCGATTCATAGTAGAAATTGTGAAATTTTCCTTGTGAACTATGCCACTGAATAGCGGTTCACAATGGAAGGATGAGATTTTCCTTGTGATATATGCCACTAAATATAAGCTCATAATGTAAAAGATGAGATTTTCCTTATGATTTATGCCACTAGCTAGCAGTTCACAATGGGAAGGATGAGATTTTCCTTGTAATATATACCACTGACTAGTGGTTCACAATAAAATTTATGAGATTTTCCTTGTGATTCATGCCCTAACTAGCAGTTCACAATAGAAAATGTTGAATTTTCCTTGTGATTTATGCCACTAAATAGCAGTTTGCAATGGAAAGGATGAAATTTTTCTTGTGATCTAAGCCACTAACTAGCGATTCACAATAGACATGTGGAATTTTCCTTGTGATATATGCCACTGAAGAGCGGTTCCCAATGAAAAGGATTGTGATCTATGCCACTAACTAGTGGTTCACAAAAGAAAATATGAGATTTTTCTTGTGATCTATACCACTACCTAGCGACTCAAAGTAGAATGTTCTTTGCGATCTATGCCACTAACTAGTGGTTCACAATAAAAAATGCGGAATTTTCCTTATGATCTATGCCACTAATTAGTGATTCACAATAGAAATTGTGGAATTTTCCTTGTTAACTATTCCATTAAATAGCGCTTCACAATGGGAAGGATGATATTTTCCTTCCGATCTATGCTACTAACTAGCAGTTTATAATGGAAAGGATGAGATTTTCCTTGTAATCAATCCCACTAGCTAGCGGTTCATAATAGAAAGGGTGAGATTTCCTTGTGATCGATGCCACTAACTAGATGTTCACAATGGAAAGGATGAAATTTTCCTTGTGATTCATGCCACAAACTAGCGGTTCACAATAGAATATGTTAAATTTTCCTTGCGATCTATGCCACTGAATAACTATGCACAATGGTTAGGATGCAATTTTCCTTGTGATCTATGTCACAAACTAGTGGTTCATAATATAAAATATTAGATTGTAGGTTCTTAGATAGCTTGGAAACAACCGCAGAGGGGGGGATGAATGCAAATCTTGGTTACTTTTTAAGATTTCTAAAAATGAGTTTAACCAAGTTAAGTTTTTATATGCATACTGAGTTATGCGTGATGAGTTGATATAAACACTTTATAAACTGCTCAGCTTTGCTGGCACAGTTTATTCACAATCTCTTACCGAGTACTCGACTCAGCTGGGATTAGTTTTTTAAGCAAAACACTTAACAGAGAAAGAATGATGAATGAGCTGGACACAGTAAAAGCTAAAAGCGAACGTTCAAAATTTCAACACCTGAATTTTATCCTGGTTCAGCCCTGAGCCTACCTCCAATCCCCAGATACCTTCTCTGAGCTTTAATCCACTAGTGTTCGTTCCTTACTTAGGCAGAGCAGCCTTTACAGTGGGTATACATAGATTTTACAGAAAGTACCTTTCTTTCTAACTACCACTCAACTCAGTTTGGGTACCCTTCCCAAACTGACACTCAGATTTGAATAGAAAATGTGAACTGAATTCAACTTATAAAATGTTGAATCCTTACAATGTTAAATCTAAGTATTTGATTCTCTCTATTACAAACAAATTTGAAATTATTGTTTCCTGATTACTTGAGTTTGGAATTTCTTGAAGATGGGAGTAATTGCGCAGAGTTTCAACTCTTAAAGAAATTCAAGGTGATTCACCAAGTTTGAACGTCTACTTCAGTATTCTATATATACTTGAAGCTTTGTGAAGTAGCCGTTGCAAACTTTTCATATTTG
>CATIWQ010410585.1:0-13671 GCA_949673415.1 Euphorbia schlechtendalii | reverse complement strand
TATATATATATATATATATATATATATATATATATATATATATATATATATATATATTGGTGTACTTAAAGAAAATAAATAGAAGTGACTAGTTCATTTTTAGTACTCGTCTTTCATTTTTTGGTCAGAATTTAGCATTTTAGGAATGTATTGAGTGTTTTTTTATTTTGTTTCGGGATTAAGCCTGCAAATCGTTGACTATTTAAAGGCTTGTAACTGTGAACTCAGTAAAAACTCTTATCGAATAATGGATGATACATGGAATATATATATACATAATTTTAATATACAATACAACTTAATGAGGAAGACTTCTTTGCCATTTAGGACATTACACAAGATAGGAATATTAAATCATCTTCTGTCATCGAATAACCCAAGGAACCTAATTTTTCATAAAAACTCTTAGCCTTTAGTATATAAGTAGTAACATCATCCGTACCATGTTTTATATTTAGAAACTAAGTTCGTAAATGACGAACATGAGAATGAGAGCCACATGAATAGGCTTGGGTAAACTTTTTCCAAGCTTCGCAATAGTGGATGAGGACACAATTTGAGGGAGAAGATTCTCAGATTCTGTAGTTAGGATCCAGCGCTGGTCCCTTTGCTCCTAACTATCGAATTTTGGATTCATTGAATCATTGGACAGGAATTTTGCAAGGTCAGCCGAGTTGGACTCAGTATGATGCCAATATGATGGGACAATCAACATCCTCTCAATAGTCTTAAAAGTTGTGCTTCCCATATATAAAAATTGCTGGCAGTTAATGTATTGTTGATCATACATGTCAAGTTGGGTGTGATCGCCTGATGCGAAATTAGAGGAGAGTAACCTTTATCAGGAGGAAGCGGGCTGGTGGTCATCAGAGCCAAGGTTGTTGGAAAGATTGAGATTATTCAATTCAAGAACACTTTTAGGGTTAAGAATGGTACCCAAGGTATTAACTAAAGGAGTAGTTGTTAACTATGATGTTAACTGTGTTGTTGTGCTAACCGGAGCTGTAGTTTCCAATGTCGAGACATGGTCCACAGAGGCGACATCAAAAGAGGATGAAGCAAACATGATGTGAATAAGAAAATTGAGGCCGAAAAAAAATTGAGACCTAACAAGATTAGGGTAGGCTCGATACCATGTGAACTCAATTAAAACACTTATTGATTAATGAACGATACAAGGAATATATATACATAGTTTTCCTACACAATACAAGATAATGAAGAATACTTCTGTACTAATTAAGAAATTACACAAGATAAGAATATATACTCTAATAATAACGTGTTCAATTTGACAGTTTTACATTATTGAAATTATAGACTTGTTGTGTTTTGTGAAATTCTAAGGTTTTGTAAGAGTTAGTTGGAAATGTGATGATATCTCACATTAGAAATAAACATGAATGATCACTAATATATAAATGAAGTAGATTGAGTCTTACCATAAGCTAATTGTATTGTGTTAGATAGGCTCAACTTTAATTGTATGTCCTCTCAAGCTATCGAGCCTAACACTCCCCAAGCTTACAAATTTTGTACAATTTAAACTATTGGTAGCAAACTCTAACTACTGATCGGACCTTAGTTCTGATTTTGAGTCTTGGAGAACAGGGCTTCAATAGGATTCTTTTCACGATTGAAATTAGGGTGATGAGGCTATTGCCCCTTACTCGCCACTTGCTTTAGTAGTAAAATTACTTGCTAATAATATATATTGATGATGTTAATATATAAAATCCGACTTAGTTAGTTGAAATGTAAGTTAGGACTTTACGTAATTAGTTAGTCAAATGTAACTAGTCGTTAAATAGCTTATGGACTTTTTAATCTTTCTTCTTCTTGTAAAGCTGACCTATAAAATGCACCCGAATCTTCTACATTGTTCACTTCATCTTCTCCATTCAATAAAACATTTTTCCTTTTCTTTGTAAATCTATTTACTTAACATGGTATCAGAGCGTTAATCAGCTCGTTTCCGCTTCATTCGAGTTTCTTTCTTTCTTTCTTTCTATAGCAATTTTAGCTATATTGAAGTTCTTTATGAGTTTAGTTGTTTTCACGATTCAAGATTCTCAAGTTGCTTCAATGGTAAACATAAATGCAAGAATAGATGAATATTGTCCTTACTATGTTCATCCGAGTGAAAATCCATCTCTTGATTTGGTTTCTCCAGTGTTAGATAGATAGAATTACCATTCTTGGGTCAAAAACATAAAAATGGCCTTAATGTCGAAAAATAAATTAGAGTTTGTAGATGGGACTATAGAAAGCCCAAATTCAGGTGATAATTTGTATAGTGCTTGGCGTCTTTGCAACAATCTTGTTCTTTCTTGGTTAATCTGGTCTTTAAGTCCTTCTATTGCGCAAAGCATTATGAACTTTGAAATTGCAGAACTTTTATGGGAAAATCTTAGGGAAAGATTCTCGCAATCCGATGCTTATCACATTGTGGATCTTAAGTTAGAAATCTTTACTATTTCTCAAGGGGTTAGGAGTATCACAGACTATTTTGCATCATTACAGAGTTTGTGGTATAAGTTTGTTAGTCTTAATCCTATTCCAAATTGTATTTGTGAAGGGTGTTTCTGTGGTATTTCTGATACTATAAGAAAACCTAAAGGGAAGAACCAGATTTTATGTTTCCTAAAAGGTTTGAATGAGTCATTTTTTGGTATTAAGGTTATGGCTATGGACCCTTTACCTACTTTAAACAAAGTTTTTCCCCTAGGATTGCAATATGAAAGGGAGTTTGTTACTGCAAACAGAGAAGTGTATGCTCAAGAAGTAGCATCTTTTGTAAAGAAAGGAGCTTATGGTGGAGAAAGTTTGCAGTAGTTTGGTCAAAATAGGATTCAAGGTGGAAATCAATTTCAGAACTATGATTTTAGGATGCCGTAAGGTTTTCAAGGGAACTTTGACAAAAAGGAGTTAAGTTGTTCATTTTGCAATGGAAATCATTTGATGGTGAATTGTTGGAAGAAGAATGGATACCCTCTTCACCTCAAGAGAAGGTTTTCTAGGGCTAACATGGCTTCAACTAGTCGAGCTATTGTTCCACACGATGACTTGACTAAGATGCAAGAATGTTATAAACAAGATCTTTATGAATCACAACAATTTCAATATTTCCAACCTATGAATAATGAGGTGCATAGTGGTTATTTACCTAGTAATGCCAACATAAAAATGGGACAAATTGCATTTCTACTGTGATATATCATGCAGAAGACAATGTTGTCAAAAGTGTTAATGGTTTCACTGAAGAGCAGATTGGTCAGCTAACTCAATTGATATATGAACAAACTAATGGTTTAACTAAGATGCAAGTGCATAATGTATCTAATTCAGTCCATGCTGCTTTTGCAAGGGTGATTCAACCTTCAATGCAAGACATGGTTTGAATGGCTTAAAATCAATAACCGATAGCAGCAACTCTGTGTCAGGTAATTTTTTCTAAGTTCACAACTTTGAATCAATCAATTTGAATTGTCGACAATGGGGAAATTAGTCGTATAACATGTTCATTTAAGAGTCTTGAGAATGCTAGAGAAATAGCTATTTAGCATCTTTTGTTTCCTAATAGTCTTAGATTACAAGCCACTCATATAGGGGATATTCATTTCAATTTTGATTTTGTTTGGTATAATGTGCTTTTGTGCCTTCTTTTCAATATAATCTCATATCTGTCACCAGTTTGTGTGCATCATTGAATTGTGAAATAGTGGTTTCTTATTGATTGTTTAATACAAGATTTGAATACCAAGAAGAAGATTGGTTCAGCTAAGGTTCAAGATGGCTTGTATCATCTGAATAATTCTGAGTTTTTAGTTTTAAATCTGAATTTTGTTTTCTCAGCAAAATGTAGTAATGATGAACTATTCCATTATAGATTAGGCCATCCTTCTAATAAAAGATTAGAAGTTTTAAACAAGCTTTTTCTTGATATTAGCATAGCTACTGATTTTTATGTGTGATGTTTTTCCAAGGTCTAAACAAAAGAGAATTCCTTTTGGTCATTCTCAAAGCATTAGTAAGTCTATCTTTGATCTTATTCACATAGATATATGGGGTCCAACAGTGTCTTCCATAGATGGTTTTAATATTTTGTAACTATTATTGATGATTTTTCAAGATTCACATGGACTATTATGATAAAAACAAAATCAGAAGCTTCTAATGTGTTGAGACAGTTTCATGCTATGGTAAAGACATAGTTTGATAAAAAAAATATTAAGGTTATAAGATCAGAAAATTGACTTGAATTTGCTATGCATGATTTCTTTGCTGAAAATGGTATTGCGCATCATATTTCCTAGTTTAAACTCCACAACAAAACTCAGTTGTTGAGAGAAAACATTCGCATAAATTATATGTCTATCGAGCCTTGAAAATCCGATGTAACTTGCATGTTGTTTTTTAGAATTACTTCATAGGACATGCAGTTTATTTGATCAACAGAATTCCATCTACAGTTATAGGGAATAAATGTCCTTATAAATTGTTTTACAACAAAATACCTGATTATAGCAAACTAAAGAATTTGGGTTGCTTGTGTTATGTTAGTACTTTAAAAAGGTATAGGGAAAGTTTGAATCAAGGGAAGGAAAGAACATTTTCTTAGGATATGTTATAGGAATGAAAGGATATAGAGTATATAACTTGGAAACACACAAAGTTACAATTTCTTGGGATGTTATTTTCCACGAAAACTTATTCCCTTTTGAAAAGGAAAATGATGTTGTAGAAGTAGAAATTTTTTAGAAATCTAATATCATAGAGTCAAATAAGAATAGGCCTATCTCTGGAAACAGATTGACTAGGCCACGTAGACAATCTGACTATCTCAGGGACTATCAATATTTTTTTTATTGGAGTCTAAGAATATTGACATGTTAGAAGATAAGAAATTATATCCTTTGTCATCTATTATCTCATATGATAAGTTATCTAGTAGTTACATGGCTTTTTCTTTACAGCTAATGGCTGAAAATAAGCCTAGAACATATTTTGAGGTAGCCAAAAGTGAAGAATGACAGAAAGCAATGAGTAATGAATTGGAAGCATTAGACAAAAACAAAACCTGAGAAATAGTAAGCTTGCCTAAAGATAAGAAGCCTATAGGTTGTAAGTGGGTATTTAGGATTAAAAGATATAGTGGTGGGACCATAGAGAGATATAAAGCTCTTTTAGTTGCCAAGGGTTATATACATCATGAAGGGATGGACTATTTGAAAACATTCTCACCTGTCGTAAAAATTACCACTGTTAGATTTCTTTTAGCAGTTGCAACAAAAAGGAATTGACATCTTGAATAGATGGGCATCAACAATGCTTTTCTCCATGGGGGATTAGAAGAGGAAATCTATATGAATTTGCCACAAGGTACAACTTCAACTATTTCTAATGCTGTTTGTAAACTAACAAAATCTTTGTATGGTTTAAAACAGACCACTAGGCAATGGAACTCTACTCTAACTGATTCCTTAATTAAAAAAATTTTTGTTCAATTTCATGCTAATCCTTCTCTTTTTACTAAAGGTAGTGATGAAATTTTCATAGCTTCAGCTGTTTATGTTGATGACATTATTTTGGCAAGTAGTTGTAAACAGATTATTGCAGATACAAAAGCATACTTGCATAAATGCTTTAACATTAAGGATCTTGGAGAAATCAAGTTCATCTTGGGTTTAGAAGTGGCAAGGAGAAATAGAGGAATTCACCTTTACCAAAAGAAGTATGTGCTTGACTTATTGGCATAGTATGGATTTCTAGAAGCTAAACCATGTTCCACTCCAATTTCTATGGATCAACAAGATAGCAATTCAACCAACAAACTGGCAGATAACACAAGCTATAGAAAGCTAATTGGTAACCTGCTATATCTCACAAATACAAAGCTAGATAACTCATTTGCAATACAGCAATTATCACAACACTTTGAAAAACCACATGAAGGACACTTGACATCTGTACATAGAGTATTGAGATACTTGAAAGGAAAACCAGCTCAAGGGATATTCTACTCAACATCTACTAATACACAGTTAAAGAGGTACATAGATTCAGATTGGGCTACATGTAAAGAAACTAGAAAATCCATTACTAGTTACTGTATTTTCATGGGTGATTCTTTGGTGTCTTGAAATGAAAGAAACAAAATACCATCTCCAGAAGCTCCACAAAAGCTGAGTACAGAGCCATGTCAATGATTGCAGTAGAGATTCAATGGTTATTCTATTTTTTCAAGGACCTGCAAATTCAACATCCAACACCAGCTCTCTTTTTCTGTGACAACACATAGCCATCCACATTGCCAAAAACACTATGTTTCATGAGAGACCCAAGCACCTTGATATAGATTTCCACTTTATCCTCACCAAAGTTCAAGAAAAGATTATTCATTTGATGACAGTTTCTACTAACAACCAAGTTGCAGATATGTTTACTAAATCCTTACACACTCTAGCCTTTGAAGAACAAAACAAGCGTCTGGGATTGATTAGCATTCAATAAAGTTCAAGATGTTCATCTTGAGAGAGGGTATTAAAATATAAAATCCAGTTTAGTTAGTTAAACCATAAGTTAGGACTTAATGTAATTAGTTAGTCAAATGTAACTAACCGTTAGATAGCTTAAAGACTTTTCAGTCTTTCTTCTTCTTCTACATTGTTCACTTTGTCTTCTCCATTCAATAAAATGTTTTTTGTTTCTCGGATGGTTTTACGGGAATTTTTTTCCAAAAGTTTTGGGACATTGTGGGGAAGGATGTCTCCCGAGTGGTCTTGGACTTTTTCAGTTCGAGAATGATCACTATTTTAAAAGGCGGTTAAGGCGGCTGCTTAGGCGGCGCCTAGGCAAGGATTTTTGGAACACGCCCCGATTTTATATAATCAGGCGGTCAAGGCGGAAAGTATCGCCAAAACTTAGAAAAACGTCGTCAAAGATAGGAAAAAGTGTTGCCAAAGCCTAGAAAATGTCGCCAAAGCCTAAAAAATTATCGCCAAAGCCTAGAATTATGAATTTTTAATATTATTATATAAAAATTTTATATGTTAGCTAAATTTATTATTTTAATTCATTAATAAATATTATATATTTTAAAAAACTTATCCGCTTAGTCCCCTCCTAGGTCTCGATTAATACTCGATTAATCCCTCCCTAGGCTCCCGGAGGCTTTAACCGCCCGACTAGTGCCTAGAGCCTTTTAAAACAATGGTTATTAGGGTTGAACGCTAGCTTGATGATTCTTATTCCTAAGAAAGATGGCGTCGATAAAGCGAAGGACTTCAGGCCGATTGCGATGTCCAACTTTGTGTTCAAAGTTATTACGAAAATAATTGCGAACCGTTTAAATGATATTGCGACGAAGATTAATTATCTCGGAAAATCAATTCGGTTTTCTTAAGGGTAGGCATGTTCATGAATGCATCGCTATGGCTTTCGAGGGGATTAATCTTCTTGATAAAAAAAAGTTTCGGTGGTAATGCAGCGATAAAAATTGATATTCGCAAGGCATTCAATACTCTTGATTGGAACTTCCTTTTTACGGTGCTTGAATCGTTCGGGTTTAATATCACTTTTGTTGGCTGGATTCGAAGTATTTAAAGTTTGGCGAGGCTTTCAATCCTCACTCCAATCGGGTAGCGAGGTTTCTTCAAATGCACAAGGGGTTTTCGGCAAGGAGACCCCCTCTCCCCTCTCCTTTTTTGCTTGGCCAAAGACTTCTTGAGTAGAGTTATATTATCCTTGGTTAATTCGGGAAACATTAGCCATATGCGTTACACAACGGAGGTTCATTTACCCTCGCACATGTTATACGCGGATGACATCCTTCTTTTCTTCAAGGCTACAATTGAAAATATGAAGGTTATTTGAGACACTTTCAATTGTATGGAGCAAACTCGGGATAATGGGTTAATTGGGGTAAATCATCGATTTATTTTAGCGAGCATGTTCATGGAATAAGGGTTGATATGTTAGCTGGTCTTACTAGTATTCAGGTGGGAAATATTCTGCTCTCGTACTTGGGGGTTCCCTTATTTCGTGGGGTACCAAAAGCCATTCATTTGCGACCATTGTACCATAAAATTTTGCAGCATTTTGTGGGGTGGATCGGCAGCTCTCTCTATGGCTGGCCGCATGGTTTTATTTAAGTTAGTAATTAAAAGCTCACTTTTGCACTCTTTTATGGTGTACAAGTGGCCGGCCTCGCTAATTAAGGGTCTTGAGTGCGTGGTGCGAAACTTTCTTTGGAGCGACAATGTTGACAAACGGAAATTAATCACGGCTCCTTGGAGTGTTTGTAAAAAACCAATCACAATGGGAGGCCTTGGAATGAAGAAATTGGAAGATATTAACATTTCTATGCTTACCAAGCTAGCGTGGGGGCTGATCACGAGCTGTAATGATTTTCTACATATTCTTCATAAGCGTTTCATCAAGAATGACTTAGCGTTGGATTGGATTAGCAATTCCAACATTTGGAATTCTTTGCGTCATTCTTACAACCTACTTCGTAGTAGCATGGTCTGGTTCGTTGGTGAATCTTCGAGCTTGAACTTTTGGAACTCCGTGTGGATATCTCCAACGGTTAGAGAAGCTCTAAATCTTCCATTGGCGGAACAGGTTAACAGAACTGACCTTGTTTTGAAATTCTTAATCAATGGCGTTTGGTCCAATCTTCCACATGATCTACCAACCTTAACTCAGCAGCAAGTGATGGAGGTGAAACCTTCGGGAGACCAATTTGATGTAGCTTATTGGAAGCCGGCAACCAATGGTATATTTTCAGTCAAGCTCTTCTATCAATGGCTGCAAACACCGTACCAGGGCTGCCATTTCTCGAGAAAAATTTGGCATCCAACCATTGCTCCGTCGCATGCTATTATTCTTTGGAAAATGGCTACGGGTTATATTTCGACCCATGATATGTTGATTCGTAAAGAAATTAACATCGTTTCAATATGTAGCCTTTGCAAACGAAATGTTGAGGATAGGAATCATCTCTTTGTATCTTGCACTTTCGCAAGAGCTTTGTGGTCAGCCCTTCAATCTCTTTTTGGAAGAAGTTTTGACATCTACAATGACGGGGATAGCCTTATAGAAATAGCCTTTAAACACCACTTCAGTCCTCAAATTCAAATATTATGGAACTCGGGTGTCGTTAACGTTGTTTGGCTCATATGGTTAGTGAGAAATGGCAGCATTTTTTAGGAAAACAGCCTAATATCCATCACTCTTTGCAGCAATTATGGGAAATATTACGAAGAATGGATGGCGTACGCATGGGGTTTATTTGGAATTCGGTAGCTGAAACAAGCACTTTACGCAACCTTGGTATCACTCCAAGATTTCATGCGGCACCCAAAATTATTAGAGTACGATGGTTGAGGCCGCTGGAGGGCTGGTTGAAAGTCAATACCGATGCCTCAATGGAAGGTTCCCCTGGCTCGTCGGGCTGTGGCGGAATCTTTAGAGATTCTAATGGCAATTTTGTTTATGGTTTTTCCTTTTAAAGGCCCTCGTCTTTGGCTTTTGTAGCGAAGTTGGAGGCTGCCATTTTTGTGATTAAGATGGCACGGTGCAAGGGATGGAATTGGTATGGATAGAAAGTGACTCAATGTTTGTGGTTCAGCTAATTTGTTCTAGAAATCCTAGAGTACCGTGGCACTTAAGAGCTCATTGGATGGATTGCTTAAAGATTTTACAAAACATACATGTTCTAGTGATGCATATATACAGGGAAGGAAACATGATTGCAGATGCTCTTGCCAATCACGGAAGGCTTTTTCGAACTTTTTCAGAATGGCTCGAAACTTCGGATTTTTGTCGCGGGCTACGTTACCATGACTTTAATGGCATTTGTAATTATTGTTTTAGATAGATTTTTCTCGTTTTTCTTTTGCTTTTCTATTTCTCCCTTGTAATGACCTTTTATTTTATTTATTTTAATAAAAAGGGGTTGGGGTTTTGTAGGCAAACGAACGCATCAACCTAGTTGGGACGTTCGCCCCGAAATTTTCACCAGCCCCAATCTTTTTCCAAAGGAGACACAATATTCCTCCGGAGGTTTAAAAAAAACATGATTTAGCCAAACAATAATTCATCATCAAAATAACAATATAAGACATTATTCAAGTTAATTTTGGATGTATTACATACATTTCACAAGAATAATAACGTTGAAAACACAAACAATTACAACCATATTATAGTACAAAGCTAGATCTGGGTTTATCAAGACATACATGACATATAGGAGAAAAAGAAAGGAAACGAGCACACCAAAATAATACACGTAACTGACTGCCACTTTATAGATGATCAAGAAATTATATCCCCCTTAGAAGAATAAAAACTTACACAAGTAATTTCTACGAGGTAGATTCATTTACAACTTGTCAAACCTTAATATCTGCTGTATATCGTACGAGCTAATTTGACCACGCAAAAATCATACGTACTCTTAAGGAACATCACCTCCTCCTGACTATATCACAGATCTTGTTAGCATACTTCGAAATTTATTCAACAAATAGACTAGTTATAATTCAAAGAATCGGCTAGTAGTTTGTCAGTATTTGACCCAAAAACAAACGCTGATCAAGTAAGCTGAAATAGTCTTTATATTATAATCAAAAACTTAAACAAATCGAATTAATCAATCACGTGAATTTTATGAAAGGAAGCTTTAGACTTTTCACAAGATCATTGATAGCCATGGAGAATTCAGCATCCATCTGCAACTCTCGCATACAGTTTTTAATTAATTAGGGTTGAGTATTAAAACACTAATTATCAAGGTAAAAACTAAGTTATTTTATGCAAAAATTATTAAATATACCTTAGTGATAATGGTGATGTCAAGTGTGGAATTTCTGAAGGGAAAGACAGTTATGTTGATAATAAACAAATGCAGTTTCTCAATTGCATTAAGTATATTTGGGACATGTCCGTGTTGTTTTATGCAGTGAATCCCAATTAGAATATCCATTTCGGAAACCTTTGCTTCAATTTTGGGAAGTACAGAGTTGTCATCAATTGAAGAAAAACCCTTTTCATCAACAGGAGAATATACAGATTTCTTCACCAAAACTACATATTAAACACTTTCTTCTTTGTGTGTTCTTCGAGCACTTCTACTCGTTCTTGAAGTTGTTTCAGATACTTTATTTCATCATCAAGCAGCCTAGTCCATCTACATAAATGTATGTATAGAAATCAATTTGACCATATGTGAGCGGTGAGGTTCAGGCTTTACGTTTCTGGTACGGGGGACCCAGGGGTCGCTTCGTCTCCGGTTATGTTGCGTGGGGCACGAAAATACCCTTTGTCGGTTTATTGTAGAAATATTAGTGTTTTAATTTTCCACTTAAAGTCCTTGTTTCTAAATAGGCAAAAAGTATAATTTTATCATGTTTTAATCACAAAATAATCATGAGCGTTACCGAGAAGGGTGGATTTGTCTCTTGATTCAACTTCAGCCCCGGTCACCAACGTTAATCATGAGCGTTGGGGAGATATGGTGGAAGAGGAGGAGCAACGCTCACAATCGAGGATCGAATGAAGGGGAAAATTTGATGGCTGAGAAGAATGATAATAATTGGAAAACAGTCAAGAGCGAGAAAATTGAGCGAATGAGAGCTTTTAGGGGCTCTATCTAGCTTCGCCTCCAAGAATACAGGCTCTAGCTCTACTGAAAGTAGGCCTGCATGTAATATGATTGTGGATTCTCCTACCACCTCTCATTGGAAGCCATTCTCGGTTCAAAAGAAGAAAAGCTTAACGGTTGCAACTAGAGATTAGATTCAACGCGACCATAGGAATCCTGACAAATATTCTCCTACTTAAGGGGTTTATTGGTTCTTTTTTGGATTTAGTAGGCTCTAGCCACTTCTATGTTTCTTTTTCTTTTTCTTTTTTTTTTTTCATTTTGTTTTGTTATTTTCTTTTCTTTTTAATAAATAGAATCGGCATTTGTCGTGCTCAGCTTTATTAAAAAAAATCATAAAATAAATATAAGAAAATTCATTTTTCCTTACAAAAATTCAAAGATGAGCATAAAACAAAGTTAATACCCTATTTCATACAAGAAAGAGTCATCAACAGGTTCAGCTCCACCCGGGAATTGTGGTATATTGATCCAAAATGGAATTTTTATACCGTAAAGAATGAGAATATGAGTTCGTACATAATAGCTACTATTTTATTCAAAACTTTGGGAATTAAGATTTATGCGAAAATTTTGGCATTACGATGGCATAGAAAATGAACATATTGCTATAGAAAATCCGACTTAGTAACGACGCTACATGGGATTTTTTGGGAAATTCAAGCAGAGTTTCCCCTTATTTGGGATTCATGGTCTTCACCTGCAAGCTTGTATACACATATTAATGCAATTTGTTGGAAAATATTGGTAAGGCAGCCCCAATTAGCTCCTTACCTCAACATTTACATTATGACAAGTGTAAAAGTGAAGTAGAAGTGTGAAAACAATAGATATGAAAATATAATCACCCTCAGTTACCTTTTTGTTTGCCCAGGATGACTTGAGAGCCAGTTCGGAATCTAATTTGTCTAGATGAAATTGAGATTTTGGTAGAGATTTGGGATCCAACAAGTTTATGACTATAAACTTGTAGAAAAAAATGACTTTGATAGTCTAGAGATTTTTGCCGAGTTCGAACCCAAGTTTTTCGTTGAAACTTTACCCAAATCAATGTTTGTTCGACCGGAGGGGTTCCAAACCTTGAAGAGATGATTTTGGGAGCTTGAAAGGTGAGAACTTAAGCTTGGAAAATGGAAATTTTGGGAGAATTTTAGATATATGGCTTGTTGTGTCTTGTATATTGTAAAGAGGAGCAAAATAGGTGGAATGCCCATTTACCCTCCCTAGAATTCAGGTTAAAATAGCCTGATTATGGGGTGGTAGGCAGTTTTAGCATACCATCAAGCTAATATAATTTGTCATGGTAATTGGGCGGATGCCCAATTTCCATGTGGTAAATGGGCATGCACCCATTTGTCAAGGTTTGTCCTTAGGTTTGACTTTATGGGCTTTGATTTGAAATGAGAAATCAGGCTTTCCCTGGAATGTTTTTAAGAGAAGAGGTTTAATGCAAATTCAAGGTGGACCTCTCAACTATGTTCACACCTGCATAATATTAAAAAGAACGTGTCACAAATCGTGAATCACCCAAAAAATTACAAAGTTGTCACATACAAAGAATGGTCGGATCGATTATAAGATCCGAAGCCGACAAAGAAATAAGCTTATTCGTATTCTTAAAAAATAACCAACAATGATGAACGTTAGCTACTAATAAATCTTCATTTCCTCGAGTTCCTTTAAAAACTTGTTTCATCTTTTCCAAATGCCCTATGTTCTAGAAAACCAAACCATCATTGCAAATTCATTTTTAATGCCCGATGTGAAAAGAGACCTCTAAAGAAATAAGAAGTCATAAGCTCAGCCAGGGCTAGGTTCCGAGATCCCCAGCCATTCGAGAGCCTTACACCAAACAAGCCAACTATCATTGCAGAAAAGGAGCATGTGATCAAGGGACTCATTCTCTTGGAAAAACGGGCATGTAGAATCCAACAGAGATGCACAACCCCTCCCAAAGAGGAATTCTCTCATCGGTAGTCTCCTATGGAACAAAAGCCAAG
>CATIWQ010410557.1:0-19928 GCA_949673415.1 Euphorbia schlechtendalii | reverse complement strand
ATGTAATTATTAAAAGTTTACAACTTGAACCTTTTATTTTCTTTTTAATCCATTAAAACAGTTGCTAAGAAAAATGAACCAGAAAATAATTATTTATGGGTGCCGGAATAGAGATGAAAATGACATTTTGAGGTCGACTCTAGTCCAGCTGAAGTGTGGAGTAGACTAGATTTGTGTTGTATTTGTTCTTGTAGTAGGAAGAAGTATATACTATCAATTTCGGAGTAGGATGTAATGTGTCAGAATTAGGGATGGTAACGGGCTGGATCCGGACCGGGTTCAGTTTGGACCCGGTTCGGATCCGTTTGAATATATTGGAACAGGATCTGGCAGATCCATAATTTTAGGATCCAGATCTAACGGATCCGGGTCCATGTTATTAACATCAAATTCTTAGTTTCAGCTTCCATACTTGTACATTTCGCCTTATTTTAAATAGTTTACATGCTCATTTAATTATGTTCATGCAATTGGATTTACGTGGATATCAAATAATATTAATTATACAATATTTTCGGGATAAATAATAACTAAAAAAATACAATTAATCTTTAATTGCGGATCCGTGTCCGGATCCGGGTTTCATTGTTAAATCCGGACCCGGATCCAAATCCGTTTTCTGAACCCGGATCTGACGAATCTATAAAATTAAGATCCAGACCTTAAAAAACGGATCTGGATCCACTGATCCGTTATCATCCCCGGTCAGAATAGAATATATATATACACATATTCTACTTTTTCCGTTTGATTCCATGAAGCCAAAAGAAGCATTAGGTGTATAATATCATAATATGATCGATTACCCTTTTTAATCCCTCCTTAGTTCTGAAATCACACAGAAAGTGAGAAACAAATTGACAACCTAATTAACATACATCTAACGAAGGGATTCAAATTATTCACCATTCATAGGTGCCACGTATTACGGTCAAGATAAAATGGAGGACACGTGGCACGAATCTATTGGACAAAGAATTTAGTAAGATAAGGAAACGGATGATGTTCTACAAACGAGACCTCAAAATCCACATGACTCTTCAATAATAATGCTTTCCATTTGTTTCTAGTGTGTGAAGAAAAACAAACTCCAAATCATACAACAGAAGTTGCAGAGATGGCATCGATGACCACAACAGCAGCAGCCTCATTCCTAGCCGGTCCAGCCATGGCCGGTCACAGGCAGCCGTTGACAGCCCAACGCAGGGTCGTGATAGTGGCCAAGGCCTCAGAAGGAGAAAGGGTAAGTGTGGAGATGAAGAAGAAGCATAACAAGGAAGAGAGCAACAATGGAAGGCGGGATTTGGTGTTCGCAGCAGCAGCGGCGGCGGCGTTTTCATTCGGAAAAGTAGCCATGGCTGATGATGAGCCGCCGAGAGGGACACCTGAGGCTAAGAAGAAATATGGGCCTGTTTGTGTCACCATGCCTACTGCCCGCATTTGCCGCAAGTGACCTTTTTTAATTTTTTACTCTCTGCTCTGTCTGTTATGCATTTAGATTGATGTCCAAGCTGTAAACTTATCCTTCCTTTGCACAAACTTCTGCTCTCTTCTTTCTTCTTTTCACTCTCTCCATTTTAACTACTTTTATGAACCTAATACGACTGATCTTTTATGCCTTGAATTAAGCTCATAAGACCTGGTGGTAGGTAGTAATTGAATGAAATCATCTTATCCTGTCAAAAACAAGCATCACTCTTGTTAATTTTTCGAGGCACCAAAGGTTCATTGGCTTGGTTTATAAGTACAAAAGTTGAACTTTGGTCAATGCATTTTCCTATGACCACTGGGAATTATTAAATAATGGTCCTTTTCTTTTGTTTTTGAATTGCTTACAATTTTTTCGAGTATGTTCATGAAGGCTGGAAGATTACACATATTTTCTTCTGTAATTAATTAATGTGAAAGGTTGTCATAAACCTGTACATCACCATAACACAAGACTAGGAAAAAAAAAATCCCATGAAACATGCATGGTCTCAACATGAAAATTGAACAAAATTACCCTCAAGTACGCAAAATCCTACATTTCAACATAACTCAAACTGGTTTCTTACATTTGCGAACAAAAATTGACAACTCGTGCAGTTTGTTCAGAGCAGACTGATGCATGGAAAAGGAAGGAACTTTTATTTTAGAACTAACCAGAAAATGTTTTGACACGTCAACTTAAGAAAACAAAATACAAGATCTAGGTTGTAGCATGAAATACTGTAAATCCCAACTCAAAAGGCAAAACTGCAGTACAATATGTGTATCAACACAGAATGACAGACAGTCGATACATAGCTGTTACCGAGCAGTAACTGTGTAAAGGGATGGATTCCTTATTCACCTTCGCCATTCTGCTTTCTTAACAACAAGATAACTCAAAATTTGCACAAACACTTCATTCCGCTTTCCCGTTTTGCTGGGCAGCAACATAGTTGCGAATAACTTCAATTGCTAACTGGTGAGCACTCTTGTTCTGCAACTTGGCAAGATCGTCCATTTTGTTGTATGTATCCTTGTCTGCAAAGAGCCTTAGGTTGTACTTCGGTGGTGTTGCCACTACTCCTTCCCACTTCTCAACCCATTCTTGAAGCTTCTCAAATCCCTAAACAACACATTTGAAGAATAATACTATTCTTTAGTTACATAAACATAACGTAGAACAAAAATGGATATAAATTGGTGAATTTTATGCTCACCATGCGTGTTGTGAAGTCGCCAAATGATTCTTTCCGTGCTCGATACCGTTTCCAATGATAGAACAGGGGTTCGAGAACATTTTCAAGGTCATGAATCTTAACCTTGTTCATGAATGTCTTAGCCAATGTAGTTTGATTGGGTGTTCCCCCAAGCCAAATCTGTATTATGAAACAAAGATTACATCATACTTCTTTCAGTAACATATATATTGAAGGGAGAAAGAGAAGAAAAGAGGAACACATACCTGATAGCTATTGGGACCATCACCGACAAATCCAAGTTCGGCCATGTATGGCCTGGCACAACCATTGGGGCAGCCTGTCACCCTTATTACCACAGATTCGGTGTACTTCAGACCAACCTGAAAGCGCAAGTTCGTTTCAGTTGACATAACCAAGGTCTCGTTTTGTGTGATTTGCTTGCCTACTATATAATACAAGTTATTGCTTGACAAATTACCTTCTCAAATACTGCTCTAACCCGTTTGAGGAGGTCGGGTATTCCCCGTTCAGCTTCAGTTATCGCTAACGGGCAAAGAGGCAATGCTGGACATGCCATTGCTGTTACATTGAGAGGGTCGACATACTTGGGTTGCTGTTTACACAAAACGATGCTAAATCAACCCTCAGAACTTCACAACACAGGGCGAACATAAACACAGAAAAACAGAACAACAATAGTAGTGGCCATTGACCAAATACATGCTAAAACAATTATATAAGAAGTTCAGTAAAAGAAAATGATCAAGAAAAGGAAGAATATACCAGTGACAGATTGCCTAAATATCATACAATTTCATCAAATGTTCCCAAGGGCTATAAAATGCAACAAGTGGGAAATTCAGATAAATAAAAAGGTCTCATACCTTGTAATCAAAGTTATACACCCAAAATAATTTTAAAAAACAACTGATAGATTCTAATAAGGCCAATTATCTTTCTTTTGCGGTAAAGAAAATTTTAGGTCAGGGATGGTCGGCTATCCATATCCAAGGCCAGGCAAACCACGAATCTCAGTGAGAGTTTGATAGAGAACATGTCGAACAGTTTAGTTTATGGACAGTTAAGGGGCTGAAGTGGGATTATAATTTCAGTTGGTTAAGTGGTTATATATTGGAGATTGGAGAGGTTTGCGTGGGTAGAGGCAGGGGAGTTTTATGTAACCAAACTTTTATTAGTTGCAGAGCTTTCAAATTTGAGAGAGGGATATCAATCCTGTGGGGCTACAAGCTTGTTCTTCATTATTTCTATGTTTCTTTCCTTCGTAATCAGTGTATTTCTTAGTTGAGTTGTGTTAATATTTCATTTCTGCCGTTTCTTTGCTGTATTCCTATTAGAGTTTATAGTGAAGCTTGCAGATCGCCAACCAACAAAGGATAAATTTGACGGAGTGGCAATCAATCAAAAAAGGCTAAATTTTCGTTTAGCAGTGAATTGAGCCCAAACATGACAAGCAAGAGAATCAGCTCCTTACCCAACCCTAGTTGGCTCCCAGAGCCAAATTCCTACTTACTCTGTTTCTAACACTCAAAGGGAAGTTCAATCATATAGATCAAACCACAAACTATTACAAATATTAAGTGAGAAAGCGGTACCAACACCTAGTTATTTAGAAAAGAAAACATCACAATTTGTGACTCTTTGAAGATGTATTGGGGCAAAGGTTACAAGATTTACCAGCAAACCAGCCTGTGCAAGAGTTGCAGTAATGGTAAGCTTCCATGCTTTGCTTATATTGCACAAGATAATGTTCTGATTTGGTGTGAGACGAACATCCAAATTGTACTTCTCTATTACTTCCCTCAATGTTTGCTTCATTTTCCCTACAACTCGACCACTGTCAACATGAAGCCCACAGAACAAACCACCATCACCCTGCAAATATTCCATATAATTATAACTCATAAAGTACACAAAGGGGATAAAGGGCAGAAAAGACAGGCCAAAAAATGAATGGCTGAAACATAATGTCTATTCCCCAAGATATTACAGCCTCCTATAGGATTGAAATGCAGAGAAAACAAATATAACTTGTTGGAATATAAAACTAACCTGCTCATGCCATCCCAAATAGCTTTTGAATTCCCACTCAGGTAATTCACGACAAGGTTCAAATTTCTTTCCATAATACTGCTCAACAACACCTTTAAACTTTTCAATACCCCACGAACTGATCAAATATTTCATTCTACTATACTTGCGATCATCTCTCCTTCCGTTTTCTCGTTGCGTAACAACAATAGCTTTCACTGCATATAGAATGTCTTCTTTCGGTACATAACCTAAAGGCTCAGCCAAACGAGGAAAAGTGCTCTCCTGTCTATGAGTTCTTCCCATACCACCACCAACCTGAAGTATAAATCGTGAGAAACTGATAGTTGAATACAGATGCATGAATAAGTGACAAGTGATAACGGTTAAAAGAAGCATTTATCTTACATATAAGTTGAAACCCTGTGGTTCTCCATCAGCATCCGTGACAACCGCAACACCAATATCGTTCGTGAAAAGATCCACAGAGTTATCAGTTGGCACAGCAACTGCAATTTTAAACTTCCTAGGTAAGAACTGGGTTCCATAAATTGGCTCTGGCGAGTCAGGGAAATTCGTTCCATGAGAATTATCATTCCGAGCCTTCACTACCTCAGGAGGTTCTGCTGACATGAATTTCTCGCCATCCACCCACATATCATAGTAGAAACCAGATTGAGGAGTTAGCAGAGCAGCAATATCATCAGCAGTTTTCTGTGCAAACAGGTAATCTTTCCTCGCAAATGGAGCAGCAGGGGCCAAAACATTCCTATTGAGATCACCACAAGCACCAAGAGTTGAACCCATGCTGTGAATAATCCTACTCATTACAGTCTTAAGGTCCTTCTTCAAAACACCATGGAGTTGAAATGTCTGTCTGGTTGTCAAGCGAAGTGTTTTGATTCCAAACTCATCAGCAAGATCATCCATGGTCAAGTACAATTTGTTTGAGACAAAGCCAGAAGGGTTCTTAGTACGAAGCATAAACGAGTAGGATTTTGCACCACGTTCATCTCTGTTATACTGCTGGTAGCTCCCATGGAACTTGATCAGTTGTGTGGCAGACTCGTTAATATTTGGAGCCTCTGTCAGCAACTCCTCATTAAGAGGGTACCTGATAAAATTGCTGTGTTCTTTAATTATTTCAACCTTACTCCGCTTAATCTCAGTCTCAGGCCTCACTGGCTGCAAACAAAAAAAACAAAGGTGGTAAATTATCGTATACAGTGAGATGAAATGAAGCAAACAGATTTTCAAAACAGACTGTAAAAGCAAAAACAATCATTAATATGTAGCGATTTCTGATAACATACTAACAAACCAACTCTCTCTCCATAATGACATTTGCAAATATCAACTATATATCAATCGATTAATCATGAAAAAACTAACAATAAGAAATGGTTTGTGAAAAAGAGGTTTCGAATTGAGTAAATTATACGTCTTCCGTTCAAAAAACATACAGCAGGAATCGAATAAAAGGAAGCAGAGTAAGAATACGACATGTTGATCCGTACAATTGCAAAATATTAACGAAATGATTAAAAATGGGAGGCTTCACAAAGAAGAACACACGTCACTGATACTCAATATGAAAAATCAAATCTAACACGAAACAAAAAGTTGATAATCTCACCGTGGAAACAGCTCGTACAATTGAAGGTCTAGAAGAAGGAACAGAAAACACATTCGCATGCCTAGTTAAAGCAAGCGAATTCGACGACCTCAATCCATTGAAGCTACGCAATTGGATCTTGATTTCCTTCAACAAAGCAGCATCCGTAGCTCGAAACGACGACGTCGCCATGCGCTCTGAGATAGCAACAAGAAGCTAGGGTTTTCACGAACAACACTTTTGTGAGACTGTGAGGTAGAGAAGAAATGAGTAGATAGGTATTATATATATTCCTTTCGATAAAGGGAGAATAATCCACTGAAAAACGAATTTGTGTCAATTTTCGCTTCCCTCTGTATTTGTTTATCGATTGTTGCTTCTCTGCTAATGTGCGCCGTCACGTGACTGACACGAGTTTCATTTTCACTCCATTCGCCCAACCATCACGCGCCGCTTGTGTCGGCGGCGGCTTAATGGGGTTGAAGAAGGCGCGTGGATTAAAGAGAGTGGGATTGTGACGTGCAATCGACAAACCAAAATTGGATTTTGTGGTTCAATGAACGTAGACGGGATTTCGCTGTTAGAGGGCTGCTTGTCGCTAATGCTCATGTTAAATAGAAAAGTGGACGAGCAATTTTCATATGGTTTGAGGCTCACCTTAAGAAGCTGAAATATCTTACGTGGCTTTAGATGGTTGGTGTAGCCTTGTAAAACAGTCCAAATTGTCTGACCAAGGTGGGCCAGTTTAAAAGCGAATTTAAATATGACTATCACGGTGGGGACAGAGGATTTCTTTTCCAAATATGACTATCAAACGGTCAGTAAGACCAGATAAAAAAGGGTATCTTTTCCCGTAACCAAAGGCTACTTCTTTTTCTTTTTGATAAATAAGGCTACTTCTATTAAAGTATGAACATGTTGCCTCTTTTTTTCTGTTTTTAATCATTTCTTACAAATCGAAAAATTTATATCATGTTCTTTCGAATCAATTTTACAAATTAAATTCAGCTTTTTGCTTTTTTTAGGATCTAAAATCTCGTACAAATATTTGTTATGTGCAAATGAGAAAATAGATGTTTTAATACAATTACTTTTTTTATTATGATTTTGCTAAACATGATGAAAACGAGTGACAAAAATAATGATATTGAGAAAATACGTATTAAAATCTAGTATAGTAATTCAAGATTAAAATAAAATATAGATATAGATTTTATTTAAATACTTGATATCTATCCATTCCAAATTTGTCTTGAATTCAATAAATAGAGGAGCAAATGAACAATCAAAAAAACTAAAACTTTTAAAAATAGAAAAATGTATCTATCAAATTGTAAATTATGGTAAAATGTATCAGTGCCTTCTTTTATTCTACTCAATTTTTATATCTAATCTTTATCACAGTTTAAATTACAATTTGTTGTCATTAATTCAGTATTTTCTTAGATATTGTCTAGTTTCTAATTTGTGGAACTTTTTTTAATATTTCTCTATTACTTTGATTTTTTAATCCACACATGAATTCGACATGTGTCAAAATGAAATGAGAGACATACCAAGGGGATCCATGTTGACTGTATCTCTTTCTTTAAGTGCTTAAGATTAATAAACGGTATGGAATTATAAATAATTCGTTCCAAAGAGAAAAAAAATCCAAATATGAAAACATTATCCAATTTTAAAGATTATTGGCTAATGAAAGCGACATTGGCTGGCATGGTTTAATAATGGGCTGGAAATAGAAGCATATTTTGACAGGTTAGAAGATTCTCAACCAAAATTATGTTTTCTTCTTATATCAAATAAAATTAAGGTAAATTTTGCTAACGTTTGTGTTTATCATTTACAAATATATGTTCTCAATAATTCATTTTATTAAGGTTTTAATAACTTGATTTTACATTTTTATTACACGTGTTATACACACATGTTACATATCTACAATATATACTTATTATGTACATCTACTATATATTCTTGTTTGTAATCTCCTTTTACTCAAATTGTTTTAACGCATCTGTTATATACCTGATATAAATGCCTATTATATATCTAGAACGTAAAAAGAAAAAATTTAAAATAGCTTTTACATAATAATGTAAAATTAAAATTTAAGGAGATTTTTTTTATAATTTGATAAAAATTTGGGTAAAATTTATATATTGTAACTTAAACATCTATGTTACTCCCCCAAAAAATAATACTATTTTATATTCTGCCCATTTAGCTTACCAATTAGTTTAAAAAAATTTATATTATTAAAAAACTTAAATCCATAATTATAAAGTAATTTGACAAAAAAATTGTAGTATAAGTCACAAAACTAAATTCAAAATCTTAGTTTTTCAAAAAAAAAAAAAAAATCAAACGGGAAAAAAACAAAAAAACAGTTATAGAATTATATAATAGACACAAATAAAATATAAAATTTTATATAATACTTTGTGTTATATCAAGTTGCGCAGTTTGATTTATGCCTCAATTTGTTTTGTATACTGGTTGAACCACAAGGAGTTCGAGCTGGCTAGAACTTTATTCTGTTATATATAGCAACCTTGGTCATACACAAAGTCGGTATTCATTAAATCTATAATATTCAATTTTAAATAATAAGTAATTAACGAATAACAATGTTTTTATACACAAGTCTATAATTTTGAATATCACAGTTTAGCAATGTGTTACTAATTAAGTATAATCTTGAAATAAAATTGCAAATTTTAACTGTTAACGCATCTTTGTACATTTTAATAACATATATGTTCAAGAGGAACATATTGACAAGAAATTTAAAGATCACGTGTTGCCTTGTGGCGATTGGGACTTGTCTTCCCTTTAGAATATTCATTCAATTGATTTGCGTCTTCGTTTAGCAAACCTGTTCTCGATAGCGATGAAGTAGACGTGCTCAGCTATAAGAAATCTTCATCACGCTTTCTCCTCAAAATCTGCTTTTGATATGCTTTCTTCTTCTATTCATCCAACATCAGATCCCTTGTTACCCTTAATTTGAAAATTGAAGATTCCTCATCGGTTCGATACTGCATTTGGCTAGCTTTCCAACGTAAACTTCTGACAAATGAGAAAAGTAATCGACGACACTTGATTGACTATGTTAACGGTGCAGACTGCTTTGAAGGTTCCGAGTCAATTTTACTCGTATCGAGAGATTATCGCTTTAGTTTGGAGGTGTGGCAATAGTTGGGAGTTGTTTCCTTCCTCCCAAATTTCTCTAACTCTTCACATTCAGACTGGTGGACATCGAACATTAACCTTTCTAGCAAAGACATTTGGAATAGTCATTGGAACATTGTTTTTTGCATTGTCTGTTGTTGGCTTTGGAAATGGAGAAATAATCGTATTTTCAACATCGGTACACATGTATCCCTTTTAATAGATGTGGTGATATCAAATGTTTTGTGGATTCTTGTCTTTCGAGTTGGTCCCCTCTTTCAATGAATCATGTTTCACGGTTTGAATAAGTTTTTGTTTCCTGGAAAAAACCTCCTAAGAATTGGTTGATGCTGAATGTTGATGGTTCATATAATGAGGTGACTGGCAACATTAGTGCAAGAGGTTTAATACGATATTAGTTTGGTTCTTGGAAGAAAGAATTTATGCATAACATTGGGAAAGGCGACCCCATACAGGCCTCCACATTGTTACGTCTATGGGATTTACCAATATTATTATTGAATCTGATTCTCTCACCCTTGTGAACCTACTGATCCCAATGACACTCCACAAGAACACTCTTTGGTTAATCTTCTTAGGTGTATTTTCCAGCTTATGGATTCACTTACTTTCATCCAGGTTGCTCACTGCTTCAGGGAAGCAAATTGTTGTGCTGATTTTTTAGCAAAGGAAGCTGGTCAATTATATTGGGATGTAATATGTTGGATGAGCCTCCTCTAGGTATTTTGCATTTGTTGGAAGTGTGATTCCGTGGTGTTTCTGGGCTGTCCTTTTGTTAGTTTAGCCTTTGATTTTCTGTTGTTTTCTTTATACTGTGTCTGTTGTAATTTCGTTCCTTTATTACAAAAAAATTACATATATGTTCAAATTCGTAAGGTCCATTGCTTCAAATTGTTGTGATCAAATCCAATGAAGCTGTTAGGAAGAATATAACTATTAACACGTCATTTTGATCAGTCTCGTATATGCTCACCTTAACCCCGTAGAGGTAAGTCACTATTCAATTAAAACTATGGATATCCATTTTGTCACCTTCAACCTCATTGATTTAACCATCATGATTCGTTTAATTGACGAAATGATTATTCCGTGAAATTGAAAAAAATTACACAAAGATGAAATAACCATTCCTATTTATTATATATATCTTGGAATAACAATTCATCCATTTCGATTAGGAATAATGGAAAGAATAGCCATTCCATGAGATTTATAACAAATTAATAGATAGAAATAAAACTTCAACTAAAAACAGTTGTTCAGTTACCATTTGTAGACAAACCTCAAACCGATAAAGCCAAATCCAATTTGATTTTGTTACACAACAAAAACCACTAAAGTAATGCGACCATGTCAAATCTCATCATTATTCAAAACTATTACATTTTACATTGAGCGATCGTATCATCTGGGTTTGTCTATTACAGTAATATAAAAAATATTGTAAAAAATAGTGAAAAGAAATAATGCAGCAGTGACCAATGCAACGGCAGACCCTTTTACGTCTCTCATTTCATCATCTTCTACAATCTCCCCTTTTCTTGTTATCTTCACATCCATAGCTGCAACCCGTTTCACACGACAACAATGTTAGATTCCGGTGCCAATTTCTAACACAGCAGCACGATTTGTAACTCACATCACCCGTTCGGCACAAATATAATTATTTCCATTGCAATCGTAGAAACAAGGATTAACGAGTAAAGAGAAAAAAAAAGACCTTTAGTTTTAGGAGTTGGGACTTGTTTTTGTGAAAGTTGTTGAATTTGCTGATCAAGATTTTGCAGTGCTTGTTTGGCCTTATCCGGGTCGATTTCAAACTCATCTTCCACAGCATGAACAACAGCTACACAAGAACGGTGGCCGGAGCCCGAGTTTAATTTCTTTAAAACATGGTTGTAATCTTTGGACAATGTTTTATTGGTTGAAGAATAGTGTGAAAATGAAAGAGGTAGTAATTGATTATTAGAGATTGAAAGAAACTGAAGAGAAGCCATTTTTCAGTTATCATATGCCATTGGAATTATAGCCACTCCTCCATTAATCCCCGCATTTTGGATAACTAGACTATTGTATTGTTTGGTAACGGTGTTACTGCTAATCTTGTTTGGGATGTGTATTCATGGGAATTGGGAGGTCTATTTTGTCATTTCCTTAATTTTTCAACCTGTAAATACTTAATTTAGGGGGGGTCAAACTTTAAATTTTATCCCAAATTCAAGAAATTTTGTTGCATTTTTTTGTTGGAAAATACAAAGAAAAATATAAACAAATATATATTCGATCTCGGGCATTATTTCTCAAATATGGGAGTGCTAAATTAGTTAAAATATTCACTATATGGACTTTCTAATCCAACCATCAATTAGAAATAGATATAATCAAAATAATGTGTATACAAACATATAATATAAATAATAAAAACGAGTTAAGGAAACATGAACGCCAACAAACTGAATCATGTCGAACGACACTGTTCTTAAGGATACTCATAGTTCATTTCAATATTAAACAACTCTCTCATATGCGATTTGCAAGTTACAACATAAACAAAAATGCAATATTATATCTAGAAAAATAACAAGAAATCAAATATACTAAGCATTATTGTTCACAAACAATTTTCAAACTCTGGCACAAGAATTTACCAGCTCACACGGAAAAATGAAAACAACCGCGTATTATAGTTAACGCATTAAAAAGAAAATAGCCATTTATCAAAGTAAAACTTAAGGCTATTTATTCTAATTAAAACATCTAAACGACATCTCATAATTACGTAATTGAAACAGTGATATTACGGTTATAATCATTTTTATATATAAAATATTAAAAAATAATTTTAGCCAAACCAACGGAATAGAATCAAAATCAAACTCTTCAGAATGAAATTGGGAACTTTTCGAAATCAAACTTGTATTCACCTATTTTTTATAATTTGTATTTACAAGGTTTGAACCCCAACTATTTTATTTTCTGATTAATCAATTATACAAAATTCACTGTTACTATTATAACTCTCAACTCGAATGGGTTTTAATTAAATTAATTTAGAACAAAGATATCACTAGCCTATTTAACATGAACCATTTTACCACTATTATATAATTTTTAGGGTAAATTTAAAAAACATGCCCTTTTATTTCGCTCATTTTCGAAATAAAGATAGTGGAATTTTTTTTTTCAAAAGGAGACTTGAGGTTTCAAACGTTATTAATGTAAGAATTTTTTCTTTAACTGTGTTAAAAAAGCTGACGTGGTATAGGAAATTTACCATTATTTTTGGAATTTGATCCACGTTATCCATTTTATTATTCTTCTTCTTCTTCTTCCATTTTATTCTTCTTCTTGATTTGTTCTAAACCTAAAATTGCAATTACAACCATCCTTCGCCGCCGGCTTCACCGATTACTGCCATCCTCTTTATTTGCGTTCGTTATCACCGAAAATCTTGCATCCTCCTCTATTCACATCGTCCTCGTTCTTTTCCTCTCATGTTTTTCAGTTCGTGAGATTGCAAAAAAATCTCCCGATTCCATTGACTCGTTCAAACTTGGTTCCCCTTTGATTTCACAGCCGGCTGCCGGAGCCCGTACGACCCACAGAATATGAACCCCACTTTCTTCCTATCCAATCACCATTTCCTTCAATTTTGAATCGTAGAAAAACTCTCATACTTTCAAAAAATAAAGGAATACAACACTACCATTTGGCTGCAAATCAAGCCAAGATAAAGAATTCTCTTCATTTTCACGATTTCTTCCTCCAACCACAATCAACAGCTATGCTTCACCGATTCAATGACTTGGACTTTGAGATTTCTTCAAGTTGGCGTCATTATTTGGTAAAGTTTATTACTCCGTCGATTTCCTCCCCAATTTTATCGCTTTCGCCATATCTGGAATTGTCATTGCCCTTTTCAAACTAGGTTATAGTTTTCGTCATATTCGGAACTCTCAATTGCCTTTGAAAATTAGGGATTTCTAGTTTAAAGTGCTTTAATTGCAGTTGGAGCTCTGAGTGGAGCTATGAACACAATGAAAAAAATGGTGATCTGAATTTAGTGGGTTTCATTTAGGCTTGAATCTGGGTGAATTCACAGATATAATTTGGATGAAGAGATTAAGATTGAAAACTAGTAAAACGAGGAAGCAGAAGACATACAAATGTTAATTTCCGAAACTACCCAGCGTTAAGAAAAAAATCCTTGTATTCATAACGTGTGAAACTGCAAGCGAAAAATAAAATTCCACGATCCTTGTTTAGAAAATGAGCGAAATTGCAAAGTATGTTTTTGAAGAATACCCTAACTTTTAACTAGGTTGTTCCACGTCAATCGTCATAAAATCATAATAAGGTCACTTCATTTTTACTCATGACTGCATTTTAGAGAACTCCACATATTTCTCTGGCCGGAATAAGGTCAATTATGCAATAACTTGTACAGCAGTAATAGCGAAAACACCTCGCCGTGGTCTGTCAATTTCTCTGGCTGTAAATCTCCCCTCTGTTGTACTTGTACCAATAACCCATTTCTTGCCATGAATGCATCTGCAAATTGACTGACTCATTAATAAAGAAAACTCACCATCAGACAAAATCTTAAAATCCTGCTTCCCTACTTTTAACCATTTACGAATAAAAATACTAAAGAAAAGTGAATTACATTGAAAAAGCCAGATATAGCCTTAAGCTTCATGCTTTGCTCTATAAAAATATTTGATAGTCACCGCTCTAGTTCTTTAATTTGTGTTGATATTTGATATATAAGCTCAAAGCTCACCAAGTCAAACAGAATATTGATGTTTGTTACCCATTAAGTCCTACTTCCAAACACTATCTAAAAAATATCAAATAGAGTATTATAGCAGACTGCCAAAATAAAGACAGCAATATAGCTTTAAGCTTCATATTTTGTTCTATATGAACGGTAGTCTCTCAACAAGGAAAACTTCTAAAAAGGAAATTACAAGATCATAGGAGAAAGCCTTATCTCTGATTTCAACAATAAGTTTCACTACAAGTGAACCAAGAAAGGAAAATACAAGGTGAATAAATGCCCCTTTGGAAGATAGGGAAATACAATAACTTCCACAAAAATCACACCAAAGAACCAAAAATATGTTCAATATTTTAAATGGTACATAGTCTTCCCTGGAAATGTTCACACCTAACCACATTATATATTCCAGCATATTTCAAATAAATAATTCTTCCAGTATATTATTATGGGACTAATGCAATAACACGGACTAAGAACATCATACAATTCTCACACGCCTTTAGACACCCAGTGGCACTCAAGTCTACACCAGAATATGATCAACAGGTTTTCCCTTTGCAAAAGCTTCTAAGATCATTCCCCAGTCATCTGGGCAAGAGTTTGCCAAACCAACCAGGTCGCAACCAACAAACCAAATGTACCGCTTTACTGTGCACATACATATTTTCGATAACCCATTTCTCTGACTGTAAATCTCCCTTCTGTTGTATTTGTACCAATAACCCATTTCTTGCCATGGATGCATCTGCAAATTGAATCATTAATTGTCAAGTCCTAGCGAAAAAGCTTCTCAATGAACAAAAATGGCAAACTTGATCTCCATGATTGCTTACCATGCTTAAGCCTTACAGGAAAAAGCTCCATTAACTTTATAGAACTCAGGACAACCTTGGCTGAAGCATATCATTTGAGCAATCTGCATGATACAATGAATTAAGGCACAAAGATGTACACAGCTTACATATTATTCAAACAATTTGTTATGTAAAAGTTCAAATATGAGTCAAGACAGCCATCTAAGGAATGTGACCACAAGTTAGCTTGCGATGGATCAATATGCATTTCCATGATCAGCAACCAGATCTTTTATATGGGAAGAGCTTTCAAATCTTTGTTGTGTCAGAATTCACAATTTCGACACTTTTTGTTGGAAATGAATAAGAAATCATACCAACAACTATACTAAAAGTGTAATTAATAAGACAATATACATACACCTATTACCAACATTCAGAAACCATGTAAGCAACAATAAGAGATTGCAAAAGGGTAATTAATTATGTACCTGATCCGCAATAATCGCATAAATGTTGCCTTCCCATGACATTGTTGACATCAGCTTCCCTAGCTCTCTTTTCCATGGTGTCAAAGATACCATCGCTAAACATAGAATCTTAATAGAAATATCAAATCTCACTTAGCCTTTTTACTGACGTATCAGTTGCATATATATCCACCAACAATGCTATGGTTGTATTATCTGCTGAGAAGCCCTTGTCTCGCATTTCCCCAATAAGTTCTGTCGCCCCTGAATGATTTTTGTTCCGAAGAAATCCATGGATGATCACATTGTAGGAGCAATCATTTGGTGTGAAGCCTTCCTCCTCCATTTTTCTAAAAAGCCTATATGCTTCATCTAACAATCCACCTCTGCAAAATCCATCAATCATTATATTGTAAGTTTGAACATCAAGCTCCAATCCTTCCGTCGAAAGTTTTGAAAATATTTCTTTTGCATCTTCAAGCCTTCTAGCCTTACACAAGCCATCCATGAGGATTTTATGAGATACAATATCTGGCTTCATCCTATTCAAATGCATTTCATGAAATAAGGTCAATGCAACATTAACTTGCCCATGCCTACAATATCCAGTAAGAAAAGTATTATAGGTTACAACACTCAAAGGATAGCCACTTGTACGCAAGTTCTCAAAAAATTCCATGCCTTCTATCAACTTGCCTTCAAGGCAAAAGCCATGAATAAGAGAGTTAAAGATATAATTATCTGGTATTACATCTCTACCAAGCATTTCATCATAGAGCCACCTCGCCTCATCAAACATTTTGTTTTTAAATTACCAATTAATCACAATGCTGTAAGTATGAACATCAGGATCACATCCTCTAGCAGCCATCAAGACAAACAATCTTCTTGCTTGAAGGATTTTTCCGTGCAGAAAATATCCATCAATCAACGAACTATAGGTGATTACATTGAGTTCTATACCTCTACGAATCATTGCACCGATGGCATGCAATGCTTGCTTTAACATTCCTTGCTTCCATAGTTCATCAACCAAAAAATTGAAGGTAACTACAGTAGGTGATATGTTGTTCTCCAACATGTCATTGAATAGGATTGAAGCTTCTTTCCAATGACTCAAATGGCAAAGAGAGTGAATCAAAGAATTGTAAGTAAGTAACGACATCCGGTAAAAGATCTTTACTCCTCATCATCCTTGCGAAGATGTCCAATGCTTCAATAAGCATGCCGCAATTGCAAAGACCATTTACAATAGTACTATACGTAACTGCATCAGGTTCACAGCCACTCTTGGCCATTTTTTTCACCAACCGTAAGGCCACTTTCATATTTCCAATTTTACAATAGCCATCAATTATCATACTAAAAGAATAGATATCCGGTTGACATCCACAAATTATCATTTGATTAAACAAATCAACAGCTTCAACTAGTTTGCCTTGTCCACATAAGCCATGAATCAAGGTACTGAATATTACAACGTCAGGCTGAAAACCAAGTTTGTATATTTTTCCCAAGACAGCAAATCCAAAATCAACACGGTTTAGATGGCAGAAGCACTTAATCAAAATTGAGGTAGTGTAAATATCAGGAGCGATTCCTTGAGATTCCATCTTATAGGCCAAAGAGATGACAGTTTGAAAATGTTTCATTTTAACAATAACAGACATTAATTTGTTGAATTCGACAACAGAAGGAGATGGATCCGAAAGAAGAAGCCGATTAAATGAAGCTACGGTGTCATGAAATCCCGAACCAGAATGGAATGAGGGTTTAGTATGAATAAGAGAAACGGAAGCAAATTTAGGGCATACCTGATGAATTAAAACAGGAGACTGAATAAGATGAAGAAGGCGCATGGTAGGGATACGGTGGAGCATCAGCGCATCGCCATTCCTCAATTAGAAAAGCAGCAATAATTTATTAGGTTGGGGATTCGTTTGAGAAATTGGAGATAAAGGAAAAAAGCATTGTCGAGAGTTTTCAATACAGTGAAATTACCGAAGAGAATTTGGGTTTGGGCCCACTAAAATGAAGGCCCAAAAGGATTATGTCTAAGATAAGTTCAGGAGGAAGGGAATGCCTAGAAAAAAGTCTCATGATTACTTGGAGAATTCAATATTCTCAAATAAATTCATTTGTGTGGAAATTTCTTTTATATTAAAAAATTCAACTGATTGTTAACTATCTAATTTAATATTTTTTCTAAAATAATTTATACAATTATTTTGACTTCTTCAACTAAAACATAAAATGGTGAAAATAATATTCAAAGACATAACTTAATTGAATATCTTTGAAATCCTGCAACTTTTGCAACAATTCTATTTCTTTTCTTGCATTTACAATAATTCAAATCTTACATAAATTAAATTCTATCAATATTTGTTTGGTTATAAATAAGAGAATTTGACAAATTGAATTCAATTGAATTGAATTCTTTCAAAATGAAACTTTCCAAACACACCCTAAGCGCTCAACAAAACCAAACCGAATTGATCCGATTTAACTAAGCACGAATCTACCAGTTGAGATTGGACACTCAATATATTACAAATCTCGATCGAGTCTGTTAAAGTCCAAATTTTTATAGATCGAGCTTAAATTTAAATAAATACCTAAACCTGACCCGATAAATCACATTTATACAATATATGTTTATATATTTTATTCAAATAATTGTTTTAGATTATATCTATTGAACTTTGAATTTATATACAATAAGTCATATAATATATTAAATAATTCAAGTGAAAATGCTATCATAGGTAAGATTTAGACATAATTATATAAAAAAACTATTTTTATTTCTATTTAGTGTATAATTTTAAAGAAAAAATTATTATGGTCGTGGACGCAAATTTTAAAATGACCTTGTAAGCTCGGTCCAAGCCCAAAGTTGTAATGTGTAGGCTAAGTTGGGCTTGTCTTGGAGTTATGATTTCAACGAAAAGCCCGATTAAGATAAGTCATGTTGGTGCAATGAGCTAGTGTCGGTTAAAATAGATATGTTTATTAAGCGGATCAGAACGAAGAAGTTGTTCCATCACAGGCAATGTTGTGTTGAGTGGTGTCCCTCTAATTTGTGGGACCCACTATATATATATAATTAAAAAAAAGAGAAAAAAGGAAGAAGTCAAGAGGTGGCAAAATATAAGTGAAATGGGGCGCAATTATAGGTGTAATTAAAGGAGTAATTGAAGACATTACTTGCTTTCAATTATCTATAAATAGAGAGACTTCTGCCTCATTTGAGAAGCAGAGAACAAAGAAAAGAAAACACACATATATCAATATCTGTGTAGAGATTTTAGAAAAGGGGTTTCTAAAAATCGGGAAGAGAGAAAATAGTGAGGTTTTTGGGAAACACCTGAGTGATATTATTTTGTAATAATCTCTTTTGTGCCTGCTATTATTATTAAAGTGGAAGAAAAAAAATCGGAGTTTGTCCTGTGGTTTTTCTCTAATTTCAATTGGGGTTTCCAGGTAAAAATCCTTGTGTTCCTTTTTATATTCCGCCGCTATAATTTTTCTCGTAATATTGTTATTAGTCCTTGCAAGTGGTACCAGAGCTACAAGGTTGATTCATCTGTAGAAATCGTGGTTATATATTTCAAAAACATATATACCACGTCGACGAGAAAATTAAGACCAATCCGGTGGTGCAGTCCATTCGAAAAACTTGTGTAGAAGAGTATTTTGAGTGAATAGTAAAATAGTAACTCAAAGTTACTATTTAAGGGAATCGAAAAAATCGGTGTTTTTGAGTAACTCAAAGTTACTATTCACGTGAATCGTCCGTATTTTTTTAAGTGAATAGTAAAATACTAACTTTACTATTACGTGAATAGTACTTTTTTCATCAATTTCAAAGTTCGACATGGCTAATAACGGTGCAATGATCAAACTGACGGATTCAAATTATTCGATGTGGAAATCCAGAATGGAGGACTACCTCAATTGCAAAGATCTATACGATCCAATTGAAGGTGATGAGGCCAACCAAAGGAAATAAAAGATGAACAATGGAAAAAGTTGAAGAAGCAGACATTGGGTACAATACGCCAATGAATAGATGCTAGCTTTTACAACCATGTGAGAAATGAAATAGATCCCAAAGTTCTCTGGAAGAAGCTAAAAGATATGTACGAGGCTACAAATGCTCAAGCAAAAGTGTTCATGATTAGTAAAGTCATGAACTTAAAATTATCGGAGGGATGATCAATTACACAACACTTGAACGACTTTGAAGGGCTCGTATCAGAACTAGCAATTATCGGTATGTCCATGGATGATGAGATGCAAGCATCCCTTCTGTTGGGATCTCTACCTGATAGCTGGGATACTCTT
>CATIWQ010410527.1:0-13836 GCA_949673415.1 Euphorbia schlechtendalii | reverse complement strand
AAGAAGATGCAGGAATTATGGGAATTGACGACTCCCATTAAAGAGAGGATACGGTTTAATCAACTTTAGCTTTCACTTTCACTTACATACCTTACAACTTTGCTTTACTTTCTACTTATACTTTCTATTTCAAAGTTTATGATATGTTTACGTGTCATAATGCATATTTCGTGTTAAGTCTTTTATATTAATCAAGTTATATGCTTTGGAGTTAACTTTAAGAGTAGTTTCGGGGTTAACAAGATTGTGTATAATCACTGGATCTATGATTTTAATGATGTTTAGTGAGCTAACATTTTTGGAATTGTAACTTGCTAAATGTTCATATGTGAGAGCGACACGTACTAAGCATTGTAATATTGTTGTCTAGGTTTATATAATTGTCTTGATTCTCTTTAGTGCTAGATTTAGAAAATTCATTTTATGTGTTGCTCTGCTGTGAATCAATGAACATTTAAGTGTCTAGAACCGATTATGTTAGATTAGTTTAGTGAACATAATAACTTTGTTGAACTTGCATGTTTTCTTTACTATACTTATTTCTTAAGAAAATCTGTATATTAGAATCTCTAATCTTCCATACGTATATCTATCCATTCTTCATTCTAATCCTCCTATCCAAAACTTCAAATTATTTTATTTTATTTTCTTCATTATGTTTTCCTTATTGATCTTTAGAGCTGGTCCTTCCCTGTGGGATCGATATCTTTTAAAACTACATCGCAGCTGTATACTTGCAGTTATCATCATTTTTCTATCTTGATAAGTGGTATTGACAACACCTATACTTTAGGTGAACAAATTTTCGGCACCATTAATATATAGCTAAAATCTTTGCATAAATGTTATTAAACTTATCAGTAGAAAATTGGTGAACAAGTTTTTGGTGTCGTTGCCAAGGAACAAGTGTGTTCTAGAGATCAAATTGCCGAAGAACGGGCAATTAAATTTAATACATTTATTTTTCTTAGTTTTTCTAGGTACTAAGTCTAAAAATTGAAGAACTAGAAGTATTGAAGAAGATCGGGACCATGACTATAGATCGCGATCGTGATGTTATATAACAAAACCTTCTATTCCTATTTTGAAGGAAATCGCGATCATGACAGGCCTTCGTGATCGCAACATGGGCCCCGGATTCTCCTTCACAACAAACAAGTTTTCTCTTTTCTTTACTTTTCTTTTTCATATTTTTTAAACTAGTTAGTTGTTTGTTTAGTTTTTCATTTTTTAATAAAATATCTCACAATAAGGACATTGTGTTCTTTAGTGTGGGGGGCAATTGTAAATCCCATATAATCAAAAAATAAAATAACATAAAATAAAAAAAATCAAAGAATTTGAAAATTTTTGTTGATTTTCGTGTTATTTATCCACTATCTATTCTTATACTTTACTAACATTTATCCAAGGTTATTGTGATTGTTAGGTATTTCAAGTTTGATGTTAGTGCACAACATTTATCAATTTGGAAAGGATGAGTGTTAGTAACATTCGAAAGCAACATTCTAAGTAAGTTTCGATATATATTTCAAAGCAACATGAATTAGTATAAGTTATATAGTTTTACTTTAATACTTCCGATAATTTTAAGTGGAGTAATATCTAATGGTATTCTTATTATGAGTTTTATATGCGAATCTCGAATAAGTCCTATAAGTATTGAGTGTGTTTAAAGTGTTGGGAAACTATAGCCATAATACTTTGAAATTGATCAATAAAGGATGAAGGTATTAAAAAAAATCAAAAGAAAGAGAAGATAACCAATAAGTTGTGCAAAAGGTGAGGAATGGTAAGGAGCAGAAACTGCAACCATTCATTGAGTGAAACAAAAAGAAAAGAAAGCATAGCACGAAAAATGGGTGCAAAGTACAAAGTACTTCAAAAACATATGCTTAAAAGAAAAAATGAGAGAGTGGTATGGAGCATAAAATGAAACCAATGAGAGTGTTTTATCATTCTAGGTTACCTAAAAATGTCTTGAGAGAAAATTAATCAAAGTGTGCTTTTTATGTCCTTTATACTTTATGCTATGCTTAAGAGAAGGTAATATTCGAGTATGCATCTAACGCGTATATGAAGATGCGATTCGATTGACTCTCCATTAATAACAAAGGTATGCAACTAAGCTTTATAAATTGCACATTACTAATTTGTGGGAAATTTCGAACTTCTACTTGAATCTTATGCAACGTGGGAATGTGATACTCACTGCAATAGTCTTTCACCAAATGAGGTACGAACTTGATTACCAATTTATACAATTCTGTTGAATTTACCTTGAGGACAAGTCAAAAGTTAAGTGTGGGGGTAAGATAAGTGTATAATTACACTTATTATCATATTAATTTTATACACTAAAAACTATAGTTTTAGTCATTTTTGTGCTTCATATAAAAGATTTCACGTGGTATGTAGTAGTTTTTATGCAAATGCTTATACTAGGTGAATCTTGGGAGTAAAATGATCTAAAGTGGAAATCTATGTGAAAAGAGTGAAAAAGGTGCGAAAAGATGCGTGGAACTTAAAGATTTTGCTTAGGACCGAAGCTGTCAAAGATTGGTAAAGTTACAAGAAGAATTCTAAAGAAAAACACAATTCACGATCGGGACAATCATTCACGATCGTGACTTGTATACTTCAGAAGAGAAAGTTGCCAGACAAGTATTCACTGTCGTGACTTGTGTATCACTATCGTGACTCTGATGGTTTTCTTGTCAAATCTTCTTAACTACCAACTGCTAGATAAGAGCGATCAATCGCCATCAACTACCAATGAGAAGACACCTATCAGAAGTTAACCAATCATGAAAAGGTGCCTATCCATTGTGGATTAGATTAAAGCTTCTCAACCAATCACAATGAAGTGATACAATCTTTCACCAATGGACACAACTCTTTGTATGGATAGATAAAAACCTTCAAACTCTATAAATAGGGCTCCAAACCTCACCAATTTCGTGGAATGGAGTGCAAAGAGTGTGGGATGGTGTATAGTGCATAGTGTGTGCGTACATAAAGAGAAAAAATATTTAGTTTTCGCTACGTTCATAAGTGTTAGCGAGAAAATGTTTAAGTGATTTGAATCCTTATTTCGATCACTAGATTTCTTTACATATTCGAGAAATTGTTGTATAAGTGTACTTGCAAATCACTTATCAATAAAAGTTTTCATTCTTCAACATTCATTTGTTCGATATTCACAAAGAATAGCATCCTAGCGGAGGTTCTGTAAGGACCGAGACCAAATTCAAAGTAGAAGAAGGAATTGCTAGAATTGATGACTCCCATTAAAGAGTGAATACAGTTTGATCTACTTTAGCTTTCACTTGCATACCTTACAACTTTGCTTTGCTTTCTACTTATACTTTCTATTTGAAGTTTATGATATGTTTATGTGTCATAATGTGTATTTCGTGTTAAGTCTTTTATATTAATCAAGTTATATGCTTTGGAGTTAACTTTAAGAGTAGTTTCAGGGTTAACGAGATTGTGTATAATCACCGGATCTGTGATTTTAACGTTGTTTAGTGAGCCAACATTTTTGGAATGGTAACTTGCTAAATATGGCTAAGTGAGAGTGACCCGTACTAAGCATAGTAATATTGTTGTCCAGGTTTATATAATTGTCTTGATTCATTTGCGCTAGATTTAGAAAAGTCATTTCATGTGTTGCTCTATGGTGAATCATTAAGTGTCTAGAACCGATTATGTTAGATTAGTTTAGTGAATGTAATAACTTTGTTGAACTTGCATGTTTTCTTAGCTATACTTATTTTGTAGGAAAATCTATATATTAGAATCTCTAATCTTCCATACATATATCTATCCATTCTTCATTCTAATCCTCCTATCGAAAACTTCAAATTATTTTATTTTATTTTCTTCATTCCGTTTCCTTATTGATCTTTAGAGCTGGTCCTTCCCTGTGGGATTGATATCTTTTAAAACTACATCGTAACTGTATACTTGCAGTTATCATCATTTTTCTATCTTGATAAGTGGTATTGACAACACCTATACTTTACATGAGCAAATTTTCGGCTCCATTAATATATAGCCAAAATCTTTGCGAAAAAGTTATTAAAATTATCAGTAGAAAAGTGGCGAATAGGCACAACATGGTAAAGGTCTTGGAGTCTATGTCCAGGTTCCTCATGAATCAAGATGGGAAAATTTATCAACTACTGAAGACTGTTAATGAGGTGTTCGAAAAAACTGATAAGAAGCTTGTGCTGAATGTTGATTCTCTCTCCATAAAGCTAGACTCGGTATGCAAGGAGATCAACAACAACACATATGAGAAAGTTTCTAAGGCTCAGAAGTTTCTTTTGGATGCTATGGGCAAAATTTTCCCAAAATAACCAATTAAATCATTATGTCTTGAAACTGGCCTATCTATCCACTCCAAGCTGAATGCTTTAAAGACTAAGCTCGAAGATCTTCAAAGAAATGTTGGATAATTGGTGAAAATTGGAGTCTATCAAGCTAAGGATATAGACTAAACTGCAAAGTATATGTCTTCCATCTACCCCTGAATCATAGACATGGAGGCGAAGCTGAAGATTGCGTTATCTACTTCAGATTTAAGAGCTCTATTACAGTGCTTTCAGCAGTTCATGTGCCAAGGCTTTGATCAGATAGCTCACCTCTCTAGATGCCATTATCTTCTCCTCAATGAACAGAATGATCAAGAGTTTCTCACCAACAAGGGTAAGGAGATGCTGGAACAAGATATTTCCTTGCTTATCATTGGAAAGTAGGAGGAATTCCAAGTTTCTTTAGACTCATTCAATGTCTTCCTAGAACAAATTGTGAAGGGACAAATATCAATGGGGGAGTAGGTAGCTGAAAATGCCCCTCAAAATTACAAATTTGAATAAGGGAACTCTTCCAAAGCGTCTTGGATAACCTCAACAGCAACAACAACAACAACAACAAAAACAAACCTCTGATCATCCTGGACAGTCTTCTAGACCTAGAAAATAAGTCAATCCAATGTATTTAGTATAGATATCTCTTATAATAGGACTTAGTTTGTAATCTTAGTTCAGGATATATGTTATGTACTAACTAAGCATTTTATCATAAATAAAATTACAAGTTTTTGTCATACCAAGTTAAGATCTTCTTAATTTTATTTTGTGGCTATGTATGTTATTTTTTATGTATGTTTGAATGGGACTACGTATACAGAGACCAACACAAGAGAAAAGCTGAAGTAAGATAAAGTCCTAAAATGAAGATAATTCTTCCAAGTATGGGGGAGTTATACTGATTGAAGAAATCCACTCAGTATGGGGGAGTCTATCCTGTTTAAGAAATTCAATCAGAATGGGGGAATCTTATGACACATACTAGGTATTCTTGATATCTTTAAAACTATTTATTCAATTAGTTTCATCTACTACCTAGTTTGTTATCTGTCCAAAATGGGGGAGATTGTTGAACCCATGTTAAAAGTACTTAACAGTACTTAAACATTTTGGAAATAACAAACTGAATAGGATAATGAAATTCAATGAAGTACTAAGTATACTCTTGATTAATGAAGTTTACTTGAGTTTGTTTAAGAAAAAACAACTAAGTTTATTGAGTAATTAATTAAGTTATGGTTTAGAGTAAGAAAAGCTGAATTGTGTTGAGTATTACATAGTTTATAAAGATATCTACTTAGTTGTGCAGAGTTACCTTTTCAGAGATAAAAAGTTGTATTCTCTTGACAATTAGATAATATATGACACTTGTGCTACTAATGGTTTAGGTGAGAAACGGAATATACCTTTGATGCTTTTAAGGAGTAAAAGCGCTGAAAGTAAAGAAGATATTTTAGTGGTCCTCACAAATAAAAAGTGTCAGTACGGAATGTTGGAGATTCCTCACTAAAGTCCAAGACAAAAGAAATCCTCTGACATGCACCGCTTCTTAGTGTCTCAGCGTGCCCTCTGCAACTTCAACAAGTCAACCAATGGTAGAATTCCACGTTACATCTCGTATGCCTCTCTATTAGAATAAATTGCTTGAAGACAAATGAGTTTTTGATAACATATTAATATCATGCTTCAATGTTCGAAATCTCTATCTCTTAACATCCTAGAATTTGTCTCCAACAGGAAAATTTGAAAGATTTGAAGAGAAGAGAAATTAAAGAGCCGTCAAGATGAGAAGTTTGCAATGGCTAATTCCAAGAGCTTGAACTATAAATAGAAGACTGGAGCAAACATTCAAAATTGGTGAATCACCTCAAATTTCTTCTAAGAGCTGAAACTCTGTTCAAATACGCCCATTTTCAAGAAATTCTAAATCAAGCAATCAAAAAACATTAATTGTTCAAATCTATTTGTAATAGAGAGAGAAATAGCACTTAAGATTTAATATTGTAAAGGATTCAACATTTTATAAATTGAAATCCTCAGTTTGCAAATTTCTCTTAGAAATCAAAGTGATGGTTTGGGAAGGGTACCCAAAATGTGAATTAAGTGGTAGTTAGAAGGAAATGGACTTTCTGTAATAGAGTCTACCTGTTGTAAAGGCTTCTCTGCCTAAGGAAGGAACGAAATCACTAGTGGATTAAAGCTCAGAAAGGAATTCGGGGACTGGAGGCAGGCTAGGGGCTGAACCAGGATAAAATCTCAGGTGTTAACGTTTCAACCTTACTCGCTTGCTTTTATCGCTTTAATCTCATCCATCATTCTATCTCTATTTTCAGTTTTTCTTAATAAACCAATCCGTGCTGAGTAGAGTACTTAGCAAGAGATTGAATATAAATTGCACCAGTAAAGCTGAGTAGTTTATAAGTTTTTAGACCCAGCTCAGCACGTAGTACTCAGCGGGCGCATCTAAAAACTGAACTTGGTAAAACAATTTTATAAAACATAAAAAGTAACCAAGCACTGCATTCACCCCCTGTAATGTGTAATTAAACCGTTTAAGGACCAACAAATAGGAACTTACCCTCACCATTTCACCCATACTTGCAATCTACTCTCTCTCTCTTTCTCTCTAGAAAAGCAAACAATTTCTTCTTTCTCTCTAAAAATGGTTTCTCCTAAGAAAACTACTCCCACAACTACTGCTAAAACCACTCCCTCCACCATTGCTAAAACCGTTCACTATAAAAAACTACCAACCGCACTCATTGTAAGAAGACTACGCCAATCACCATGATTTCAAGTAATGACACCTACTCCGCTCTCGCTCAATTTAGCCCCCTCAACACTATCTTCCCAGAGATCATCCATAAGGACAAGGAGACCATTGAGTCTTCTGTAAAGGAGAGGACTTGCCTGTTGTAGAGTCCAAGGAAAAAATCATCATCTTCAGCGATGGTGACGATGAGGAGCGCACTCAAAAGCTTCCACTAGTCCTAGCAAAGAGCAAGCCTCACACAAGGAACTCAACATTGAAAATATCAAGAAGGAGAAGGTTAGAGAGGAGAAAAATCTAATCTCGGCAAAGGGAAAGATGTTCAACACCTTTAATAAGCCAGGTACCCACAACATCTTCAATCGCTACAAGGGAGTAGTGTCAAAGTCATCTAAATTCTCAAGGACCGAGACTATGGAGAGTCTCAGCATCAAGGATCAAGCACTCATTGCCTTTATCATGATTTGCTAGATTCCTCTACTTTTCTTCCCATTTCAAGCTTATTAAGAACTGGTATCGGAATTCTACTCTACTTTTTACTTCAAGTAGGACTACTCCAACTATGAAGAGCCCAACTTCGTGAATTTTGCCTCCATGAAAAGACCTTTTCTTTGTTTCTTAACGACTTCAACAAAGCACTAGGAGTCACAGAGCTTTCAGAGGACATGTTTGATGCTCCCTTTCTCAATTTCAAGGCCACAAAGACCTACTTTTCTCTCTACAACAATGACTCCCAAGTTACCTCTTAGAATTCTAGAGACTCCAAAACCTGCTATATCCATGAGATTCATCTTTGCCACTTCTAGAGGATCCTCACCTTCAACTTTTTGGGTCACAACAAGTGATTCGAGACCATCATTGAAAAGGAGCTCAACTTTTTGTGGAGCATGTTGATTGATAAGAAACTCCACCTAGGCACTTGTGTGGTGAAGTAAAATTAGTTCTCTCTCATGAGAAGGAGAAATCCTCCCATTTTAGCATCGTGATCTCAGTGATAGTACATGGAATGGATCACTTTGATCTCTTAGGCTACACTCCACCTCCCGAGACCACTCTACTCAACATGGAGAATTTGGAAACCATGCTAAAGGTGGAGACCTACAATGGGACCAAGTAGATGCATTCCCCTGGCCCTCCAAAGACTAAAATTCCCACTCCTGCTAATCTAAAAGTTGACAAGGAGACTCCTGCAGTAGCAGTAGTAGTTGTGAGCATAAGATTTTGTACCAGCTCGAGCATTCAATGATGATGCCTTTTCGAGATTTAATCCTTGAATCTCATAAATTTTTATTATTCAGCGATCTTCATATGGGAGTTCTCCTCATCACGAAATTATATTTGAGGCCTTGTGAGCGGATGACATGGAATACGATGGGTGGCTGAGAGCGCGCTATATGATAGGCGTGGTCCACATAGGTGTTTTTTGTTGAAAATATAATTACTAGGTCATGAACCCAGAAAGGTTTAGAAGAGAAAGCGAAAACATTTTAAATTGGTTAAACCCGAATTCACCGTCTCTTAGTGTAGAGTTACCACCTGGATTAGCTCTTCTAAGAATTAAAGTCCTATAAGGCTTAACGTCTGGGGGATGACCCAATAAGACATAGAGATTCCAGTTCAGGATAAATTGTTTACTTCTTACTAGATCACATTATATTATATCTATAGAAAACGTATGTCTTAATTGTGCATATTCGTAGTTATGTCATTTTTTGAGTTTATAATGTATGATTCACACATTTGGAAAGCGATATATCCATACATAAAGTGATAAATAAATGCGAAAATGTAAAGATTAAGATTACAAAACCTCGGGGGATGCAACCGCCCGCCTAATCTATTAATTACATTTTCCAAAAAATAATTGAAATTGCAACACCCGAAGGGAAAATAAAATCCTAAACATACATCAAACCTGCATACACAAAGGTTAGTAAAGGGTATATATCACAACATGAATAATTACACATATTCTCGATCTAATTTTGAAAAGGCCCATGTGGCCTAATTAAAATATCGGCGGTTTAAAATTCTTGTTTTAGAATAAAACAATTCATTTTATTAACACATATTTTCCTCAATTTTATTTAGTGAAAATGATCGCATGGAAAAAATGTGTGGTCTGTTCTCTGGGAATAATTGTTATTCCCTTAGTTGGGGTAAACTATCATGTATTTTAGTAAATCAAAAGAAACAGAAAAAGAAGAAGAACAAATATTACATTGGCATTTACATAACATAATAAATCAAAATTATTCCTAGGTTGTCATTTGGAATAAATTGAAACATCAAAAGAAACACGAGATAGAGTAACTCTAGGAACTCAAAGGCTTACCCTTTCATTGCGAATCTACTTTGACGTATCTGTGTGATCCTCGGGAGCATTCCTCGTTCATTTTTTTGTTTGATTTGTGTGGAAAATAAGTGATTATCTGTACTAAAAATAATCAGACTCGGAATCTAAATTTGTTTTAGGTCCGAGAATATCTAAGGATTTTTGAAGAAAAAGAAGGTGGAAAGATTGGTATGAAAATCGTAAGGTTCAGACTCAAAACGTGCTTTGGATCCGAATATATTTGAAGGATTTAGAAGAAAATATTTTTTTGTAAAATTTCCTGGGTCGTTCTCTCGAGAAAATCATTTTTTTCTGAAAATTTCAGGTCCCCTCTTTTTTTTAAAAAAATATTTTTAAAAAAAATATATTAACATATTTTACATATTTTCAATTAGTCAATTTTTACTAAAACATAATAATTTAAGTCCTTAAAGTAAACTAATGATGAGGTTTACTTCCATTTGAATGTACCCGAATAATCGAAAATTTATGTTATTCAAGGATAAAAAAATCCTGAAAAGTCATCATCATCGAACGCATTAGCTGGTACAAAATCTTGTGCTCACAGTTGCCCCTCGTATGATCATGTGTGATTATCGCTAGTTGTGTAACCAGTATGATCACACGAAATGAAGCAGAGGAATTGAGAATATACCTGACCGGTGCAGCTGGTGATTTCTTTGTCTCCGATTGGTGATGACGTGGGCCATCCTTTTTGGCACCGTGTCCTCATGGGATTGCTTGTTTTGAAATCTCTTGGTGCTTGATGTAATTTGCAAGCGAGTCAACCGTTTCTTTCTTCGGTTGCAATTACCATGTGTCCCTTGTGAGTTGACCTTCAATTGGTTTTTACCATTGAAAAATGCTTGAATCTATTTCAAAGGCGATCCCATTGAGATAACCATTTCTTTCTTCGGTTATGTTTCCTTGGTAGAATGTTGACTTGCTTCCTGTGACAAATCAGAGATAAGTAAAATGTTGACACATTTTATGATGCATGTTTTAATTATTTAATTGAGTTTATGTGAAGCAAAAATTTGTGCCCCTTCAATAAAAAAATTAAAACATGATGAATAAATGAGTTTAATGGAAATTCGGGGATGTCCCAAAAACTGGTATTGTCCCAGTTTAGGATCATCTTTACCTATAAATGATGTGATGCGTATATAATGTATGCATGATTTTATGCATGGATACTATTTATCACATGATGTATGTTCGTCTATTGTAGGTACTATGGGCTTCATTCATTGAAGAGCCTTCTCTTATGTTGGTGCATGGTTGCCCCTAGGATTTGTCTTGTTAGGGATTCCATGGATGACTTCCTCAAAGTCACGACCATGGGTTCGTTAAATCAGATTCGAGTTCAGAGCTTGAATCTAGTCTGAGGAAGATCTAGATGGGTCGTTGATCCTGCATTATGTTGGTGATGATCATTTGGAATCTATTTACCTAAAGTGTTTGAAGGTATAGGATGTCATGTACCATTCCAAAGATGAGATAATGGTCTTGATATTTCTTTGGTTCTAATTTTTGCATGGACCGTCTTTACGGGTTTTCAATCTATTGAACCTCGTCTTAATTTTTGTCTAGACTGCCCTTTTAGGTTTTCAATCCAACAGACTCATTTTTTTCTTTCTTGTATTTATTATTTTTTTATTTTTGGGTGTCTGCTTGCTAAATTCTACCATTAGTATGAATGCAATCAAAATAAGAATATTCATAAAGATTCAACAAAAAATGATAATTCATTGATGAACTTAATAGGGGTATAAGTGTTTTAAATGATTTGACTCCTGTGATCAATTAGCCCTTTCAGTTTTTCTAACCAATAAGGTTCTCTTGATGTCCTAAGTTTTGCCTAAGCCACCCTTTTTGGGTTTTCAACTCAGCGGAATATTCTTTTTCTATTTTGAAAAGAGGCCCTAATTTTTGCTCAACTAATAGAGTGTTAATTGACAGGCTAATTTATTTTTCATTGATACTGCTTTTTATCGATTTATTTCTTCACATATGCATGATAGCAATTATACTAGTCTTGGTTGATAGATAGATCGGTCACCGTCCATGTCCATAACTTCAATTGTTGTGTTGTTCAACATTTCTGATCGATTGGTTAGTACTCATGCTACTTTCCAAGCTTGAGGTATATGTGATGATGAGTCTTGGTGCTTGATCATCAATGAATTCAATTGTTCTCTGAGAATAGATGATATGTCAAGATCAAAGACTTCAACTCCATTGGGTGTATCAAATGTATCTTGATTCCATCAAGGGTGAACAACTTATGTTCCATAGTGTAATGATCAGCGCGCAAGTGTTGGTGGGCCGTGTAATGGAGTAGTTGATGCGTTCTTACCCCTTCTTTGTCTCTTCGGTGTTATATCGATTGTTTGACCTCAATTTGCTCCATTAACATTTTGGCCTTATTCTGGCTTTGATCATTTTGATCTTTGCGTGCTTCGTTCCTTTGATTGACTAATTTAATAGTCAGTGGATGTTTTGTGCTTGGAGATCTTTCTATCAATCATACGTCATTATAGGATGAGACAAATGATATCACGTGTTGTCTAAGTACATGTTTTTCTCTCACTTTCCCCCAAGAGAAAATCATTTGAACATATTGTAACTGTGGGGAATTTTTTATACACAAATTAATTTCATGACATGATGTTCTACTGATAAGTTTAATAACTTTATCGCAAAGAGTTTGGCTATATATTAAAGGTGCCAAAAACTTGTTCGTGTAAAGTACAGGTGTTGTCAATACCTCTTATCAAATAGAAAAATGATGATAACTGCAAGTATACAGTTGCGATGTAGTTTTATAAGATATCGATCCCACAGGGAAGGACTTGCTCTAAAGATCAACAAGGAAGACAAAATAACAAAATAAAATAAATTTGATATTTTGGGTAGGAGGGTTACAATGAAGAATGAGTACATATAGATGTACAAGATTAGAGAATCTAAATATATAGATTTTCCCTACGAAAAAAGGATAGCAGAGAAAAGATGCAAGTTCAACAAAGATGTTACAATTTACTAAACTAACCCAACAGACTCGATTTAAAACACCCAGATGTTCAATTATTCGTTGCAGAGCAACACATGAAATAACATTTCTGAATCTAGCACAAACGAATTAAGACAATCATATAAACCTGGATAACATCAATACTATGCTTAGCACGGGTCGCTCTCACATAGCCACATTTAGCAAGTTACCATTCCAAAAATGTTAGCTCACTAAACAGTGTTATATAACAGATCTAGTGATTATACACGATATTGTTAACCCCGAAACTACTCTTAAAATTAACTCCAACGCATATAACTTGATTAACATAAAAGACTTAACACGAAATATTTATGACACATGGACATATCATAAACGTCGAAATAGAAAGTATAAGTAGAAAGCAAAGCAAAGTTGTAAGGTATGCAAGTGAAAGCTAAAGTTGATCAAACTGTATCCACTCTTTAATGGGAGTCATCAATTCCCGCAGTTCCTGCGTCTGCTTTGAATTCGATCTCGGCCCGTACAGAACCTCCGCTAGGATACTATTCTTTACGAATATCGAACAAACAAATATTGAAGAACGAAAACTTTTATTGATAAGTGATTTGCAAGTACACTTATACAACAATCACTCAAGAATGTAGAGAAATCTAGTGATCGAAACAAGGATTCGAATCACTTAAACATTTTCTCGCTAACACTTAAGAATGTAGTGAATCTAACTATACACACACTATACGTAACCCATTTTTCTGTACTTCCTTTATTGCATTGAAAGCATATGAAATTGGTTAGCGTTCGAGCCCTATTTATAGAGTTTGAAGGGTTGCGTCTATCCAAACGAAGAGTCACATCCATTGGTTAAAGATTGCATCTCTTCAATGTCATTGGTTGGGAGGCTTTGATTCAATCCACAATGGATAAGCACCTTTTCATGATTGGTTGACTCTTGATAAGTGTCTTTTTGTTGGTAGTTGATGGAGATTGATGGCAGTTGATGATGCTTATCTAGCAGTTGGTAGTTAAGGAGATAATACTAGAAAATCGTCCATGTCGTGACCGCGATATGTGATTCGCGACCGTGAACCTTTGATTAGCCGATTTCTATTTCTGAAGTGAACAAGTCACTACCGCGAGGTATTGTCGCGACCGTGAATTAAGTTTTCTTCAGAAATCTCCTTGTAACTTCACCGATCTTCGACAGCTTCGATTCTAAGCCAAATCTTCAAGTTCCACGCATCATTTTGTACCTTTTTCACTCTTTTTTCATAGAATTCCACTTTAGTTCATTTTACTCCCAAGATTTACCTAGTATCTGCATTTGCATAAAAAA
>CATIWQ010410516.1:0-23858 GCA_949673415.1 Euphorbia schlechtendalii | reverse complement strand
AAAGTTGAAGAATATGAAAATTTTCTTGATTTTGTGTTATTAACACGTTATCCATACCTATACTATACTAACATATGTTCCAAGGTTATTATGAGTGTTAGGTATTACAAGTTTGATGTTAGTGCAAATTTTGAACAAGTTGTTTCGAGTTTGAGCGCACATTGAGAGTGTGAGCACTTCATATCACAACATTTAGCATCTGGTAAGGATGAGTTGTGAGTAACATTCTAAAGCAATATTTCAAGTAAGTTTCTATATATATTTCAATGCAACATGAATTAGTATAAGTTATATAGTTTTAGTTTAATGCTACCGATAAATTATTATTTGAGTAATATGAAGTAGTGTTCTTACTATGAGTTTTATGTGCTATTCTCGACTACATCCTATAAGTATTAAGTGTGTCTAAAGTGAAAGGAAACTATAGCCATAATACTTTGAAAGTGATCAATAAAGGATGAGAGTATTAAGAGAGAAAAATCAAAAGAAAAAGAGGATAACCAATGAGTTATGCAAAAAGTGAGGAATGGAATTGAGCAGAAACTGCAACCATTCAATGAGTGAAAAAAGAAAAAATAGCATAACACAAAAAATGGGTGCAATGTACAAATCTGTACTTCAAAAACATATACTTAAAAGAAAAAAATGAGAGAAAGTGGTATGGAGCATAAAATGCAACCACTAAGAGTGTTTAGCATCCTAGGTTACCCTTTCCAAAGTGTGCTCCATTTGTCATTTATACTTTATACTATGTTTAAGAGAAGGAAATATTGGAGCAAGTGTATAAAACTTATATGAAGTAGCAATTCTGTTGACCCTCCATTAAGAGCAAAGGTATGCAACTAGACTGTATAAATAGCACATTACTAATTTGTGCGAAATTTCAAACTTTTACTTGAACTTTTATGCAACGTGGGAATGTGGTACTCATTAGAATAGTCTTTCTCCAAAATTGGTACAAACTTGAATTACTACTTTATACACTTCTGTTGTGTTTACCTTGAGGATAAGACAAAAGTTAAGTGTGGGGGTGTGATAAGTGTATAAGTACACTTATTATCTTGATATTTTCAATCATAAAACAATATGGTTTAGAGTCATTTTATATTTCATATAAAAGATTTCACGTGGTATGTAGTTTTTTTTATGCAAGTGCAGAAACTAGGTGAATCTTGGGAGTGAAATGATTAAAGATGGAATTCTATGTAAAAAGAGTGAAAAAGGTGCAAAAAAATGAGTGGAACGCAAGGAATTAGCTTAGGATAGAAGTTGTCAAAGATTGGCAAAGTTTCAAAGAAGAACTATGAAGTAAAGCACATATCATGATCGTGATACCTACTCACGGTCAGGACTTGTCAGTCTTCACAAATAGAAAGTTACAAACCAATGTTTATGATCGTGACATGTAAGTCATGCTCACGACTTGTGACCGTTTTGGATAACTATTCTCAACTTCCAACCGCCAGATAAAAACGATCAACCGCCATCAACCTCCACCAACTGTCAAACAAAAAGACACCTCTTATAGAAAGAGAAGGCATGGAAATGTGCCAATCCATTGATAATAAAGATGAATCCTTGCATCAAATCACATTGAAGATGATGCAACCCTTCACCAATGGACATGACTCTTCGTTCGGATAAACACAACCCTTCGCACTCTATAAATAGAGTTCAAATCAACCAATTTTGTGAGATTATTATGCATGGTGAATAAGAAAGCATAGATGATATGCATGATACACATTAGAGAGTGAAAATTGTATAGATTTTGCTAGTTTAAAGTGCTAGTGAGAAAAATGTATAAGTGATTCGATTCTTATTTTGATCACTAGATTTCTCCACAAATTCGAGCGATTGATGTATGAGTGTAATTATAAAAAAATTGTTAATAAAAGTTTTTGTTCTTCTAAATTCATTTTATTCTATAATCACAAAGAATAGCATCCTAGCGGAGGTTCTATACTAGTCGAGACCAAATTCAAATTAGACGCAGGAATTACGGGAATTGACGACTCCCATTAAAGAGTGGATATGTTTTGATCAACATTAGCTTTCACTAGCATACCTTACAACTTTACTTTGTTTTCTTCTTATACTTTCTATTTCGAAATTTATGATATGTCTACGTGTCATAACGAGTATTTCATCTTGAGTCATTTATATTAATTAAGTTATATGCTTTCGAGTTGACTTTAAGAGTGATTTTGGGGTTAACAAGATTGTATATAATCATTGGATCTAAGATTATAACGCAATTTAGGGAGCCAACATTTTTGGAGTGGTAAAGTAAGTTGAATAGGGGAATGGGAACAACTATTTATAGTGGGAGGGGAATTCAAAAACCCCCCTAAATTAGCAATGTGGGATCACATCCCACCTGTGGTTCGGTGCATGGAGCTTCGGCTCCACGTAGGTTGACCTGGAAGCATAGCTTGCTTATGTGGGTTGTGCAGTGGTTTACAAGGCAAGCCCACACAAGCCAAGATTGTAGGTTATCCCGTAAGCTTAGCTTACGAGCCACTAGGAGGCCTGCACACCAGGCCCGAATAAGCGTTGCTAAAGGCAAAGCTTGCGAGCTTACTACCTGCTAGCGAATGTAGTCCTAACCCATGTGTTGGTAGCCCATAAGCTCACGGGGCAGCCATGCAGGCCCTAGTCTGAACAACCCGTGTTCTTTTGGGGTCCACTCATAGCGAAAAAAATTTCCTTACTTCTCTCGGTGCAATTTTCCCAATTTTCTCCTTTAATCCCTTTATAAATTTGGTCCAACCAATTAATAATTCATTTGACGATTTTGACATCCCCAATATTCTCGGCACAGACCCAACATATAGGTTCTTTACTTAGTCGGGTAAAGACCCAAAGTGTGTGACCTCATGGGACCTCAAAGTATAGAGCCGCTAGAGGTTAACCTAAACTTAGCTTCACATCCAGGAAACTTTAGGCTCAGTATTCCAGATCGATATGGAACCTGATAATTCTAGACAATCATATGGGCTTTCTAGCAAAGGCGTATGATCTCCCAATACTCAGAATGTCACGTGCCTGTGACTTGATCCTATTCTACATTAATAACCAATACAATACTCTCCCTCCATCAGGTTAAGTACCATCTAGTTTATTGAACTTGGATAAGTGTTAGCTCATGTAATAGCCATAGCTATCCTGGAACTAGACTTGTTCACGAAGAACACCACTTGCCATAATGTATCAAGATTGACTAGGAATCTATTCTATCAATTGTATACTCTGTTCAGAGGTTTATGATTGGGTCTTTTCAACAAGGGGCCTTAAGGTACATCTCCCATTATATCACTCTATGAGGAGCGAAGGATCCCATCTTAACTACTCGGCTTAGCAACATATTATCAACACTATACCCGTAATCACTTGTATCATCTTGATCGCTAGGGTATGAACGAGTATGACCCAAAGTATAGCAACTCCTACATAAGATAACCACTATCTTAGGTCTGAGGTTACTTGTATTGCTATTGCAATAAGACATGACACCAACACATGGATATAGTTATTTTTGAGTGTTTGTCTTATAGCGATCTCCAATGTATAACCCAAATACATTCATGTGTTGACTCAAAGTACCACCATTAGCTAGTGAGATTGGCTGCTTGGATCTAATCCAAGGAGTAAGCCTACACATGTCAGTCTGTACACTTCATTGATGTCGAGTTTCAATGAAACTATGACTAGGGATATTTAGACTATTCATAGTAATAGGTATGTGTAGTACTCACACCACATAGCTCCCACTATGTCCTAGCACTTTTATGCTATGAAGTAGTCATGGACTATGTGCATATACATAAAACTATGCATATATGATACAGCAAGATACATAAATAAATAAAAGCACTGATAAATAATAAAGATGCCTTAATTATTATTAATAATAATCCGAAACCGTTTTTACATTATAACCAATTAAGATATATCACCCTAATGGCCTCTAGGGCATACATCATGTCTAACAATCTCCCACTTGCACTAGAGCTAATTGCCCATGTGCTTCATGCCATATTCGTTAACTTACTGGTCATGCTTAACCTGAGTTAATGGCTTAGTTAGCCCATTCACTAGATTCTGATCCGTTGGGATGTATTCTAAGCTTATATCCTTTCTAGCTACTATCTCTTGAATGAGATGGTATTTTCTGAGTACATGTTTGTTTCTCTTATGAGATCGTGGTTCCTTTGCCTAAGTAATAACCCCATTGCTATTAGATTTACAATGCTAGACACCACACCTATATCACCAATAAATCCATTAAGCAAGATAGTTTGCTTAGTTTCTTCTGAAGAAGCTATATACTCAAATTCTTTGGTTTAAAAGGCAGTTGTATTCTTTTTGAAACTTTTCCAAACAACTACCCCTCCATTTAACATAAACACATAACCTAAGTGGGACTTATAATCATCACTGTTAAACTGAAAATTCTCGTCACTATATCCCTTCACTGAGAGATCACCTTCTCCATATACCAAAAACATATCCTTAGTCCTACGTAAGTACTTAAGGATAGTTTTAACAGACATCCAGTGCTTCTCACTTGGCTCAGATTGAAATCTGCTCGTGACGCTCAATGCATGTGAGACTTCAAGCCGAGTGCATACCATCACATACATGATGGATCCTATCGCTAAGACATAGGGTGTTCCATTCATGTGCAGTCTCTCCTCTTGTGTTTTGGGACACTTAGATTTAGAAAGGTTAATTCCGTGAGATATGGGAAGATAACCCTTTCTTGACTGCTCAAGGTTAAATCTAGCTAAAATATTATCTATGTATGTACTTTGTGAAAGACCTTGTAGCCTTATGGATCTATCTCGGTAGATCTTTATACCAAGTATAGAAGCTATTTCTCCAAGGTCTTTCATGGAAAACTTCTTTGACAACCATGACTTAATTGTCCAAAGAAAAGGAACATTGTTTCTTATCAACAATATGTTATCAACATATAATACAAGGAAAACGATCGCACTCCCACTAGCCTTCTTATATACACAAAGCTCATTAGCATTTGACACAAAACCAATTTCTCGGATTGTCTTGCCAAACCTAATATTCCAAAACCTCAATGCTTGCATAAGTCCATAAATGTACTTCTACAACTTGCATACCTTTGAGCCATCTTTAGATGTAAAACCCTCGGGTTATGCCATATACACATACCTATCCAAATTCCCGTTAAGGAATGCTGCTTTCACATCCATCTACCAAATCTCATAATTGTAATGAGCAACAATGGCAATGAGTATCCTAGACATTAGCATGGCCACCGGTTAAAAGGTTTCATCATAGTCAATGCCTTCTTTTCAATTGTAACCTTTTACAACCAACCTTGCTTTATAAGTAATTACGTTAACATCCATGTCAGTTTTCTTCTTGAAAACCCACTTTCATCCTATGGGTTTAATCCCACTTGGAGCATAAATCAAGTTCCAAACTTGATTTTCGTAACATGGAGTCCATCTCTGGCCTTATGGCTGCAAACCATTTGTCAAACTCTGAGCCTTCTAGTGCCTCCTTATAAGTCTTGGGCTCATCATCTTCTATAAGAAAGAGTTGATTGTCATCAATGATGAGAAACCCATATCGCTCGGGAATGATTGGAGCTCGAACTGACTTACACAATGTCAGTGTTATAATAGGTTGTTCCATGCTTACACTTTCTTGGGTAACAGGTGTAGGAACGATCAGTTGATTGTTTGTTTGATCTTCTTGAGTGCCTAACTCAAGATTGCTCCCACTAGCTTTCACAAGTATTTGCTCCTTCTTGAGGAATTGAGAATTTCTGGAAATAAGGAATTTTTGTTCCTTGGGATCATAAAAGGCATACACATAGTCTCCTTTGAATAACCTAAAAATAGACTCCTATTAGACTTAGCACTTAGCTTATCTAAATTTATCCTCTTTACGTAAGTAGGAAATCCCCAAACTCTCAGGTGACAAAGAGCTGGTTTCTTACCATACCACAATTCATATGGTGTTTGATCAACTGATTTAGAGGGCATTCTATTTAGAATATAAATTACGCTCTCAAGTGCATAATCCCAAAAGGATCTGTTGAGTTCTACTAGGCTCATCATGGACCGAAACATATCGAGTAGGGTTCGATTCCTCCTTTCTGACACTCCATTGTGTTGGGGTGTATAAGGAGGTGTCCAATAGGATAAAATACCATTATCCCTTAGATAATCCTAAAACTCTTGGGTTAAGTATTCACCACCTCAATCAGATCAAAGGGTCTTGATACTTTTCCCAAGCTGTTTCTCTACTTCGGTTTTTAACTCTTTAAATTTCTCAAAACTCTCAAACTTGTATCTCATAAGGTACTGATAACCATTTTGCGAATAATCGTCTATAAGGTTATAAAGTAAACGAAACACTAGTGTTTCTTAACACTCATTGAACAACATACATCAGAATGTATTATTTCCAAGGTACTATTGGCACGCTGACCCTTTCCTTTGAAAGGTTTATTAGTCATCTTCTCCTTTAAAAAAGGTTAGCAGGCAACATAGGATTCTCATTCCATTAGGTCCAAGTCACCACATTTGTGTAACTTTATTAAGCGAGTCTTATTTAACACTCATTGGGCAACATACATCGGAATGTATTATTTCCAAGGTACTATTGGCACGCTGACCCTTTCCTTTGAAAGGTTTCTTAGTCATCTTCTCCTTTAAAAAAGGTTAGCATGCACCATAGGATTCCCATTCCATTAGGTCCGAGTCACCACATTTGTGTAACTTTGTTAAGCGAGTCTTATTTATATGGGCTAGGCGACAATGCCATAGGTATGAGGATTTTTCATTATCTAATCTCGATTTTCTTAACAATGTTCATATTTAGAATTTCATTTTTAGTATCTAGAACATAAATGCTATCTATATATATTCCACAAGTATAAAGAACATTATCACGTCGAATTTAACAATTATTATTAGAAAATAAAATCTCAAATCCCTCTATTGCTAAATGTGCAGCAACAATAATATTCTTAGTGATAATAAGAATATAATAGCAATTGTTGAAAACTAAAACTAGTCCACTAGGCAAACGAATGCTATATGTCCCTACAGCTGTTGTAGCAACTCGTGCTCCATTTCCAACTCTTAGGTCCATTTCCCTCTTTGAAAGCCATCTACTGTTCCACCATCCCTGCATAGAAGTACAATTATGAGTACCACAACCCATATCCAATACCCAAGTAGACTCATAGGGAACTGTAGACAAACTCTCTAGTATGGACATTCCTCTTGATATTCAAGCCATGGCTATCATCATCCGATGAGCTTGTTTCAAAAGAAACCTTTTCCCTCTTCAATTCTAACTTCCTCTTGAGCTTTCTCTTGACTTTTAAACCTTTGAGTTTCTTAAACTTAAGGTAATCAACATTTACTTGCTCTTTGAATTTATCTCTAAACTCAATCTCATAAATATCGAGCAAGTCCATATGTTGGGTCAAGGTACAGTTGGGAGAACACTCCTTAAGCAACTTCTTGAAGGAATCATATTTATTAAGAATACCTGCGATACCATTTCCCTCAAAGACTACTCTATGTACTCAACTCCCAACTCTCTTGATTTTTCCGAGTTATCATAAATGTTCATAACCAACTCTTACTACTGAGGTGTCCCCCCGCAATTTACTATGGAAAAATTCATCTTCTAAATTTTCCACCGATTTGGGATGATGAATCATGATTGTGAGGTTCAACCCTTTATACACTCGTGTGTACTTTGGGAGCATGTGGTCTGACATGAGTTTTACGACAAACTCACAGTTTCCCTTGTGATCCTCATAATCATTCATCTCACATACAAAAGCATTCTTGCCGGGATGTTTAGGACTAGGATAAGCTAAAACATAATCCAGGTAGTAGTTCTAAAGAACTCCTCTAAGAGTCTCAAACCACTCATTAAAGTTATAAACATCATATTTTATATCAACAAGAGGTTCGATGTCAATGCAAGTATTTTCACTAGTGACCATATTCAACCTAGATATAAGATAAAATTTATTTAGACATTAGTATATGTACATTCATTTAGTATAAGGTCTTTAATTAAATACATAATTCCTACTATTTTCTCAACATTCAAATAGCCCCTTTTATTTAAATTTGGAAAATTAAGTCCGACTAATTTTCCTTAGTAGGTAGCATCCATAGCCACTTATCATGAACCGCGCTATGGTAGGTCAAGCCATAACAAGACAACCATGGTCGGAACTGTCCAATTACATCCCATGCAATTGCTAATCCATTTGAGTTCTCTTTCTTGAGATGCAAGTACCCAATTGTTCGACTCCTCACATAATGCTCTAATGATATAGACAACTAACCCTTTTTGGTTAAGGCATTATCCGCATCTAGTCTCATGACCAAACACATGTTAAGGGAAGGCATGCTATACATGTGCTTACATTTGTTAATAAGGTTCCTATCATGATTTATGATGGGTAGACAATCTACCACCTTACTATTATAGTAGGGATTTTATTGGTGCAGCTAGTCTAGCCCTAGTCTATGTCTTATACGATGGATATGTTTTTGATAATAATAATTTCGGGCAATTTGGAATTATTAACTCTAAGGGAACATGCTCAAGACTAGTAGATCATAATCATTTCATTATGCCAAGACTCCACATAGCATACAAAACAAACAAGGTCCATGTTTAAGTTCTTGCACCTATGTCTATAAGTTTTCATTTAACAACTTTAATCACATTTGTAAAACCATATACGGAATAAAATTTTCATACTAGAAATTAAGTAAGTCATAAAAGTCCCTTGGGTACACTTGAATCTAATACCGATGGAGATTTCCAAGTAGGAGAGGCCCCCTTAATATGAATGAGCAACAAAGTCCAATCCGTGCCAAAATTACCACGGGCACTTCGATTCGTTATACCACGGACAACTATGATTTAAAGATTTCGTTCTTTAATTGAGTAAAGTACGGGATGACCCTCAATTAAAGCATTTACACATGTGGTAAAATAATGTTAATTTGTATGATAATCACCTAGACTAAGTTTGAGCAAAACTTTAATCTAGTTATCACATTATTTTCTATAACAGGAATTGAAACCTAAGTCATGCATAGCATACTTTAATCAATACATAGAAAATATCAATTTCAACATATTAGAATCAATCATACATAGCATAAGGCAAGCTTTAATACTAGTGTTGGTTAATCAAGATAGTAATTGAACATGTAACATTGCAAGGCGAAATTTCAAAAATATACTTAAAGGATCTCCTAAGCATGCCATGATTGATATAATCTAAGTTGAAACATTCTATAATTGCCAATAGGTTTATAAAACTTATAAACAAAACCCTAGCATCTAAGTTTAAAACATTACTAGTTGATGCGTGCTTCTCTCTCTCTTTTGGATGCGGCCTCCCCTTAGAGCAATTCGGCAGATTTCTGTTGGCACTAGCTTCCAAACTAGGATAGCCTCTACGATTGATCCAAACGGATCTTCACCGACCAAAACCTTCGATTGAGGTAGAACCCGTTGGTAGATAAAAGCTTCTAGACCGCTCAAAATCCAACCTAAAAAGATTAACTGATAAGGCTCATTTCAAAATAGAAAAAGCTTTGTAAAGAATTCTTCATCACTTGGAGAAACTCATGGAGGATCTCACAAAATCTCGCAGAGAAAAGATGTCGAACTTAGAGAGAAAGGGTGAGCTGAAGTAAGCTAAAAAGGGGAATGGGAACCACTATTAATATTGGGAGGGGAGTTTAAAACTCCCATCAATTAGCAATGAATACCATCCCTCCCTTGGGTTGGAGTGCGGAGCTCCAGCTTCGCGAGGGTCAACCCATGCGCATAGCCCGCTTATGCAGGCTATGCACTAGCTTGCAAGGTAAGCCGAGCTTTCTCATAAGCTCAACTCCCGCACAAGCGATGCCAAAGGCAGTACTTGTGAGCTTGCTACCCGCTAGCGCACGTGGGCCTAGCCCTTGTGCTAGTGGATCGTTGTGAGCGAACAACACAAAGTGATGGGCCGAGAGCGCATGGAATGAGAGGCACTGTCCATCGGGATGTTTACAAAGGTACCAGGTCGGGGACCCAGAAAGGTTTGGTAGAGAAATTGAAAACATGTAGGTCGATTAAACCCGAATACAACGTCTCTTAGTATAGAGTCTCCACCTTGATTAGCTCTTTCAATGAATTAGAGTCCTTTGAGGCTTAATGTCCGAGGGACGGCTCACTAAGACACAAAGATTCGGGTTCGGGATGAGTTGCTTATTTCTTAAGTGATCACACTATATTACATCTATAGAAAATCATATTTCTTAATTATGCATATTCGCACTTAAGGCTTTTTGAAGTTATTATGCATGATTCACGTATATTTGAAAGTGGTAAATCCATCCATAAAATAGTAAATAAATGCGGAAAGTAAATGCGGAAAAGTAAAGATTAAAGATTACAAATCTCGGGGGATGCAACCGCCCGCCTAATCTATTAATTACAATTTTTGCAAAAATATTTGCAATACCCGAAGGAAAAAATAAATTCCTAGGCATACATCTAACCTTCATCCATAAAGGTTAACACGAGATATGACACATATGTTCGATTTGATTTTAAGAAGGCCCGTGTGGCCTAATTAAAACATCGACGATTTAAAGTTATTAATTTAAATAAAAATTGTCCATTTTTATTTACACATATGTTGGTCAATTTTATTAGTGATATGACAGCATGGCAAAATGTGAGGCCTGTTATCTGGGAATAATTTGTATTCCCTTCATGGGGGTAATCTAATATAAATAAAAATTAAAAGAAATAAAAGAAGAGAAATATTACAACATTTACAATAGTAATAGATAAGACAATTCCTAGGTTCACAAATAAAACCAGAAAAAGATGAAGTAGATGAGAGCACAGAATCCACAATTCTAGGAACTCAGAAGCTTACCCTTTCAGCGTGAATCCACTTCGACGTATCTGTTCAATCCCCAGGAGCGTTCCTCGTTCGTTTTGATTTAGTTGTGGTTTAATTGGAAAATAAATATTTATTTATCCAAAAGATAATCACACTCGGGTTCTAAATTTGTTTTAGACCCAAGAATATCTGAGTATTTTTGAAGAGTTAGATGAAAGAAATTTGATTTGAAGATGAAGAGTTTTAGAATCCAAACATGTTTTGGATTCAAGAAAATATTGAAAGAAATGAAAGAAAATCTTTGTTCTGGTGTTTGTCCGTGTTTTTGCTTCTGAAAAGAAGAATTTCTCTGAAATTTCCAGCCCCCCTCAATCCAAAAAGGTCCGACTATTTATAGGAAAATTCCAAGAATCCAAAAAAGGCAAGAAAATTTGGTGTGGTCGGTAAAGAGTTTGGTGAGGTCGCCAGGGAGTCTGGCTAGCTCGCCAGACTCCTTGGCGAGCCTCACCTCCGGATCCGGTTTTCCATGGCGTTTTTGGATTTTTTTATGTATTTTCACATTTTTTAATTAATTTTTGAATTAAAGGAAAAAATTAGAAAAGTTCTTTTATATTCAGAGATGAGGAAGTCTCCCATTTGAAGATCATTGGACGCCGAAAATCATGTGATTCAAGGATAAAAATCCAGAAAAGCTGTCATCATTAAATGCGTGAGCTGGTACAAAATCCCGTGCTCACAGTTATCCCTCATGTGATAATTACTTGTTGTATAACCAGTATGATCACACGAAATGAGCTAAGGGATTGAGGATATACCTGACCGGTGTGGTTGGTTCATTCTTTGCCCCTGATTTATGATAACGTGGTCCTTCCTTTCTAGCGTCATGTCCTTGCGGGATTGTCTGTTTCTTTCTTCGGAATCCCTTGGTGCTTGATGCCCCTTATAGACCAGTCGATCGCTTCTTTCTGCGACGTCCCTGTTATAGTCGGCAGTCATTTCCTTCTTTAGCTGCGGTTATCATGTGTCCCTTGGAATGATTGGAGATAGGTGCCCGAATCCGTTTCAAAGGTGACCTTGAATTTCCGTAGTAGGATATTGACTTGTTCCCTGTGACAAATCTGAGAAAAGTATAATGTTAATACATTTTATAATGAATGTTTTTATTGTTTGATTGAGTTTATGAGAAGTAAAAATTTTTGCCCCTTCAATAAAAAATTAAAACATGATAAATAAATAAGTTTAATGGAAATTCGGGGATGTCCCGAAAACTGCTTTGTTGTTTTAGGAGGCTTTTGGGATGTTGCAATGTTGACTTCAGGCTTGAGTGGGCCTTCGTCCTTCTTAGTGCTTGCAGGTTCCTCAAGTGGGGGTGGAATCCCTTATTTACCGGGATGGTGTTGTCCTGGTTTGGCATCGTCTTTACCTATAAATAACGTGATGCATATGTTATGTATGCATGTTTTTATGCATGAATAATATTTATCATATGATTTATGTTCGTCTATCATAGGTGTTGCGGGCTTCGTTCATTGGAGAGCCTTCTCTTGTGCTGGTGCATGGTTTCCCCTAGGGTTTATCTTGTTAGGGATTCCATGGATGACTCCCTTGGAACGATGACCATGGGTTTGTTGAATCAGATTCGAGTTCAAAGCTTAGATCTGGTTTGAGGAAAGTCTGGATTAGTCGTTGATCCCGCATTGTATCGACGATGATCGCTTACGTTTGCCTGAAGAGTTGGAGGTATATAATGTCACATACCGTGCCAAGGAGGAGATGATGAATTTGATATTTCTTTGGTTCTAAGTTTTGCATAGATTGCCCTTGCGGGTTTTCAATTTATCGAACCTTGTCTTAATTTTTACCTGGACCAGGTTTTCAATCTAGCAAACTCATTTTTCTTTATTGTATTCTTTATTTTTTTATATTTTTATTTGTTAGATGTTTAATTGTGATATTCTACCATTGGCATGCAAGTAATAAAGATAAACATATGCATAAAGCTTCAGCAAAAATGACAATTCATTGATGAACTTAATAAGGGTATAAATGTTTCAAATAATTTGACTCCTACCATTGATTAGCCCTTTTAGGTTTTCTAACCAATGTGGTTCTCTCGATGTCCTAAGTTTTGTCTAAGCCACCCTTTCCAGGTTTTCAACTCAGCGGACCGTTCTTTTTCTATTTTTAAAAGAGACCACAATTTTTGCTCAACTAACCAAGTGTTAATTGACAGGCTAATTACAAATTTATCTTTTTGTTCGTACTGCTTTTTATCGATTTATTTCTTCACCTATGCGTGATAGCAATTGTGTAAGACTTGGTTGATTTTGTAGATCGGTCGCTGTCTACGTCCATGACTTCAATTATTGTCTCGTTCAGCTTTTCTGATCGATCAGTTGGTGCTTATGCCGCTTTGCTGGCTTGAGGTGTATGTGATGATGGGTCTTGATTACCAGTGTTTCCTTTTTGAGTTCAATTGTGTAATGATTGCCCCATAAATGGTAGTGAGCCTTACGAAATAGTTATTGACGTGTTCAACAATCTGATTCCTTTTTGTCTTTAGAATTGACTTTTGTTTGATTATCCGATGAATGGTGGTGATCCATGTGATGGAGTTGTTAACGTGTTCAATGATCTGACTCCTTCTTTATGAGATTGCACCGGCTGTTTGGTCTCAACTTGCTTTTTTGACATTTTGGCCTTATTCTAGCTTCAATCATTTTGATCTTTGTGTGCTTCATTCCTTTGATTCAGTGGACATTTCATGCTTGGAGATCTTTCTATTGATCTTTCATCCTTGTAGGATTGAACAATTGCTATCACGCATTGTCTAAGTACATGTGTTTGTCTCTCACTTTCTCTCAAGAGTCAAATCATTTGAAATTACAGTGACTTTGGGGAATCCATTTATACCCAAATTAATTTCATGACATGATGTGTCACATGTGCTAAAAACATTATGTATGTTTATGAGAATGTGTGATGTCATCAATAGAAGATCAAGCAAATAAACAAAGTTCAATTTATTCAAAAATAATTCGAAAGCCTCGTTGGCAAAGTAGCTAAAAGCTAATTTATTACATCATCAAGCATGGGTTATTCTAGCACCCCTCAGATGTGTCCATGGATTTAAAATGCTCTATCTTGCCCGCCTTCTCAAACACTTCTTGATAGCTTGTAAAGATGTCTAACCCAAACTTGTTCCTGTATGATGGCAGTGCACCATCCAGAAGCTTGGTTATCATATCCGGTAGACTTAAGCGAGCCTAAAGCCTAACCTGTGTGACCATCCAATGTGAAAAGTAGGATTTGAAGCTCTCACCCTACTCTTACCTTATACCCTCCAGATGTTGCATCGTGGTTTCCATTTGAGAGTTAAAAGTATAATGCCCCATCATAGCCTGAGCAAGGTTATTCCAATTAGTGGCTATGTCCAGCGGAAGGTGGTTGTACCATTCATTGATTGGGTGGCCCAAGGTGATGACAAGGAGCTTAGCCATCATCCGTTCACTGACCCTTAATGCCCTCATCACCGTCTGATAATGTGTTAAGTGAGCGTGTAGGTCACCAGATCCCACATACTTTTCAAACTGCGGCATTGCAAAGTTTGGGGGCAAGCTGTCTTCATCCCTAACTACCGGTTGTGCAAGGTATGTGTTCCTTAGGTGGCCACCTTGAGTGGCTAAGAATTGTTGCCATAATTCCACCATTCCTAATTGTTAGAGGATGGAGTTCCTTGTGATTGGATAAGAGTTATATTGCCCCTAGGGAAATGCCGCAAACTGGGGCAGTTGAGGTGTCAGTAACTGTGAGGTGATAGATGTACTCCAGTTAGGAACAGGTTGTTGGGTCACTCCTTGGTAGAAAGGCCCTGGTACGAATGCCAGCTAGACAGTTTATCAAGGGATTTATCCTACCCCAAACTGAAAAAAGGTAGTTGGAGCTAGGGCACCATGTATGAGGTGGGAGGTCCCCCTGTATGATTGACGTTGTTAAGGGTGACCTCTGGGTTGGTCACTGTATTTTATGCCCTCCTAACGTGTTGGCGAATGAGCGATGCTAGCTGTTCGCTGTTGGCAAAGGCATTCAAGGTAGCTGCAATCTCGGTGCTCACCGATGACTGTTGAGAATTTAGTCCCGTAAGGACAGGGTGATCCTCTCCCACTCCTTCTTCTCACGGATTGGCTATAATCGATGTGCACCGAACTGAATCTAAATTAGAACCCGAGTCCTCACTTGAGTTAGTGTACAGAACCCCATCCAGTTTGGCCACAATTGGAGAAACACGAACCAAGCATCGAGCAGGCCTTTTCCAAGCTAAGATATATAAGCGGAAGATCAGACCATGCGTTTGGGATTCATGACATGATTCGTGATGCGAGAAATGTGCGAGATGTTTAATGTTATCACTGCATTCACAAGGGGATAGCATGCCATAATGTGAAATAACATGTATGTCAATCCATTTGAAACAAATAGGTTAGTCGTTAGGTAACAATAAAAATATGAATGAAAATCCAACAACTAAGGAGCGTACCTGCAAGAAATATAATGCATGGTCATTTGTTGGGTAACACCCTAAGGAAAATGCCTATGGTTTATTTATATGAGGTTTGTAAATGGGTTGTTGATGTAGAAGGTTCTTGTTGCACTAAAATACACTCCAAGCCTCTAATGAGGGAGGTACATACGATATGGCAACAAGTGCTCCGCTCACTCAAGTACTATCTTTTCTCAGGGAGGTATATTAGTACAAGAGAAAGCTTCACAGTAATAGGGGTACCTTAGACTTATGGACTAATCCCTTCTATTACAATGCGAAATTTATGAATATGTCATAATTAAGAGAAAACGGAATAATGTGATAATAATTTTCGGCACTTATCAAAAATCTAAAACCTTTAAAAAACAAGTTTTTAGAAAAATCCCCAGCGAAGTCGCCATTGTGAGCAGACGATACCAAGTGATGGGCCGAGAGCACGCAGAGATGAGAGGCGCGATCCACCGAGGTGTTTAAAAAGGTACCGAGTTAGGGACCTAGAAAGGTTTGGTAGAGAAAGCGAAAACATTTAGATCAGTTAAACCAGGATCCGCCGTCTCTTAGTGTTGAGTCGCCACCTGGATTAGCTCTTTCCTGGAATTAGAGTCCTGTGAGGCTTTACGTCCGGGGGACGGCCAACTAAGACACAGAGATTCAGGTTTGGGATAAGTTTCTTATTTCTTATGTGATCACACTATATTACATCTATAGAAATCCGTATTTCTTAATTATGCATATTCGCACTTAAGTCATTTTGAAGTTATTATGCATGATTCACGTATATTTGAAAGTGGTAAATCCATCCATAAAATAGTAAATAAAATCGGGAAGTAAATGCGCAAAATTAAAGATTAAAGATTACAAAACTTGGGGGATGCAACCACCCGCCTAATCTATTAATTACAATTTTTGCAAAAATATTTGCAATAGCCGAAGGAAAAAATAAATTCCTAGGCATACATCTAACCTGCATCCACAAAGGTTAGCACGAGATATGGCACATATGTTCGATTTGATTTTGAGAAGGCCCGTGTGGCTTAATTAAAACATCGACGATTTAAAGTTATTAATTTAAATAAAAATTGTCCATTTTTATTTACATATATGTTGGTCAATTTTATTAGTGAAATAAGAGCATGGAAAAATGTGAGGCTTGTTATCCGAGAATAATTTTTATTCCCTTCATGGGGGTAATCTAACATAAATAAAAATTAAAAGAAATAGAAGAAGAGAAATATTACAACATTTACAACAGTAATAGATATGACAATTCCTAGGTTCACAAATAAAACAAGAAAAAGATGAAGTAGACGAGAGCACAGAATCCGCAATTCTAGGAACTCAAAGGCTTGCCCTTTCAGCGTGAATCCACTTCGACGTATCTGTTAGATCCTTGGGAGCGTTCCTCGTTCATTTTGATTTAGTTGTGGTTTAATTGGAAAATAAGTGTTTATTTATCCAAAAGATAACCAGACTCGGGTTCTAAATTGGTTTTAGACCAGAGAATATCTAAGAATTTTTGAAGAAATAGATGAAAGAAATTTGATTTGAAGATGAAGAGTTTTAGAATCCAAACGTGCTTTGGGTTTAAGAAAATATTGAAAGAAATGAAAGAAAATCTTTTTTGTAGTCTTTGTCCATGTTTTTACTTCTGAAAAGAAGAATTTTCTTTGAAATTTCAAGCCCCCCTCAATCCAAAAAGGTCTAACTATTTATAGGAAAAATCCCAAGAATCGAATATAGGCAAGAAAATTTTGTGAGGCTCTCCTCGCTAAACTCCTTGGCTAGACTTTCCTCGCCAAATTGGCGAGGTAAGGCTCGCTAGAGAGTCTAGCGTTCACCAGACTTTCTGGCGAGCCTCGCCGAATATCACCGAGGCAGGCTTCGGATCTGGTTTTCCGTGGCCTTTTATGATTTTTTTTTGTGTATTTTCACATTTTTTAATTAATTTCTGAATTAAAAGAAAAAAATTAGAAAAGTCCTTTAAAATTCAGAGACGAGGAAGACTCCCATTTAAAGATCATCGGACGGTAAAAAATCGGGTGATTCAAGGATAAAAATCCAGAAAAGCCATCATTATTGAACGCACGAACTGGTATAAAATTCTGTGCTCACAACCGTGAGATTTTTAACTTGCAGGGTAGTCACACAAGCCTAACTTCGAACAACCCATGTTCGTTTGGGGTCCACTAGCAATAGGAAAATTTCTTGGCTTTGCTCAATGCAATTTTCCCAATTTTCTCCTTTAATCCCTTTAATTATTAATTTTGTCCAACCAATTAATAATTCATCTGACGATTTTGACATCCTTAATATTCTCAGCATAGACACAGTCTATAGGTTCTTTACTTAGTCCGGTAAAGACCCAAAGTGTGTGAAATCTTAGGATTCTAAAGTATAGAGCTTCTAGAGGTTAATCTAAACTTGGCTTCCCATTCGGGAACCTTTAGGTTCAGTGTTCTAGACCGATAAGGAACCTGACAACTCTAGAGGATCAAATGGGCTTTCTAGCAAAGGCGTATGTTCCCCCGATACTCGGAACGTCACGTGATTGTGACTTGATTCTGTTCTGCAGTAGTAACTAGTACATTGCACTCCTTCCATCAGGTTAAGTACCATCTAGTGTATTGAGCTTGGAGTAAGTGTTAGCTCATGTAATATCTGTAGCTATCCTGGAATTAGACTTGTTCACAAAGAACACCACTTGCCATAATGTATCAACATTGATTAGAAACCCATTCTATCAATCTTATACTCTGATAATAGGTTTATGAGTTTATCTCTTCAACAAGAAGCCCTAAGGTACATCTCCCATTATATCATTATATCAGAAGTGATGGATCCCATCTTGACTACTCAGCTTACCAACATGTGATCATCACTATACCCATAATCACCCATATCATCCTGATCACCGGGGTATGAATATGTATGAGCCAAAGTATAGCAACTCCTACATAAAGTAACTAGTATCTCAGGTTTGAGGATACTTGCACTACTATAGCAATAAGAAATGACACCAACACATGGGTATAATTATTTCAAAGTGTCTGTCTTATAATGGTCTCTAATGTATTACCTGAATACATTCATGTGTTAACTCAAGGTACCACATTCAGGTTGTGAACTACTTGGATTTAATTCAAGGAGTATTCCTACACATTCTAGTATGTCAACTTCATTGATGTCTAGTCTCAATGAAACTATGACTAGGGATATTTGGACTATTCATAGTAACATGTATGTGCAATTCTCACACCATGTAGCTCCCACTATGTCTTGCACTTTTATGCTATGAAGTAGTCATGGACTTTGTCTTATCAATGCACATATACATAATATTATACATATATGATACCAGCGAGATACATAAATAAATAAAAGCATTGATAAATAACAAAGATGCCTTAATTATTATCAATAATAATCTGAAACCGTTTGTACATTATAACTAATTAAGATATGTCACCCTAATTACCTTTGGGGCATACATCATGTCTAACAACACCAATGGAAGAGCTCTTGTTGGTAGGTCAAAGTCCACAAAATCCCCTCCAAGAGATCCCCACTAATTTCATCTGAGTCCTTCTCCTCCTCAGAAGTGCTCTTCTCCTTCACTTTCTTAGTGAACTCCTTTAGAGTTGAAGTTCTTTGGCTAATTTTAGCACTTCTGGCCTCTGCCTCTACCACTTCGATTCTTATGACATCCCCTTTTATTGTTGATGTAAAGTCTTCAATCTTACTTTGATTCATGGCCTTTATCATGTCATTTTTCTTCGGGTCATCATCTGCAATCACGATCTCTCCATAAGTCTTCAGACCCTTCTTTCCACCCTTCCTCTGCATCTTCTTTTTCTCAATTTCTACTACCTTATCCACCAATTCTTCCTTCATCCCCTCATCAGCCTCATCATCCTCATCCTTAGTTGGATTTATCTGTTAGGGTCAAATTAACCCCTCTTTCTCTTAGTAAGACGGTTGATTGGCTTCTTATCATCAACATCCTCTTCTAAGCTCTACTTTGTTAATGGAGGAGGCGCATTACTTAATTTGTTCATAGAAAACCCAACATCAGTTTTTCCTTCAGTAGCCATTTGATACAGGCTTGAATACTACAGCTTCCTCAACAGTAAGTTCCTTACTTCAAGACACTCTACTTCTCTTGGCATTAGGGATCTCGTCCTATTTCAATACAGGCTCCCTCTTCCTTTTGGGCGAGTAATCTTTTGCCAGCTTCAATAACTCTCCTCTCTTGGCCAATCTATTCTCCTTCTATTTCTACTTCTTCAATCTATCCTTTCTCAGAGCCTCCTCTCTGCCCCACACCATTCCATTGTTCACCTTCTTATCAAACATCTCCCTTACAATCTCGCTTCCCATGAACCCCTTCTCATTTAAGCAATTTACTTTGAAAGATGATAGAATTCGACTGATAACCCCAACAAGTGTAAACTTGTGGTGAAGCATATGTTGCATGATGATCACCAGCTAGTTGATTTTCTTCTTTTCTACCAGATGGAAAAGAATGCAGTCCTCCTCATAGCTTGACAGCGCGTTAGTGGAATTAGTCTTCTCAAGTAAAAGATGAGCTAAAATGTGTTAGAAATCATGTATGCCATTGAGGCAATTAGGGAAATATATCTTAATTAGTTATAATGTACAAACGGTTTTGTATTATTATTATTAATAATAAAGGCATCTTTGTTATTTATCAGTGCTTTTATTTATTTGTGTATCTCGTTGGTATCATATATGTATAGTATTATATATAGGCGCATTGATAAGACAAAGTCCATGACTACTTCATAGTGTAAAAGTGTGAGGACATAGTGAGAGACTTGTGGTGTGAGAACTGCACATACGTGTTACTATGAATAGTCTAAATATCCCTAGTCATAGTTTCATTGAGACTGGACATCAATGAAGAGGACAGACTAGCATGTGTAGGCTGACTCCTTGGATTAGATCCAAGCAACAGATTTCAAGAGCTAAAGGTTGTACCTTGAGTTAACACATGAATGTATTCGGGGAAATACATTGGAGACCGCTGTAAGACAGACACTAGGAAATAACTATATCCATATTTTGTGTCATGTCTTATTATAGTAGCAGTACAAGTATCCTTAGACCTAAGATACTGGTTACCTTATGTAGGAATTATTATACTTTGGGTCATACTTATTCATACCCTGGCGATCAGGATAATACGGGTGATTACTGTTATAGTGATGATCACATGTTGATAAGTCAAGTAGTCGAGATGGGATTCATCACTCCTGATATAGTGATATAACGGGAGATGTACCTTAGGGCCCCTTGTTGAAGAGACACACTCTTAAACCTCTAATCAGAGTATAAGATTGATAAAATGGGTTTCTAGTTAATCTTGATACATTATGGTGAGTGGTGTTCTTCGTGAACAAGTCTAATTCGAGGATAGCTACATCTATTACATGAGCTAACACTTAATTCAAGCTCAATAAAATGGATGGTAATTAACATGATGGAAGGAGTGTATTGTATTGGTTACTACTGTAGATTCGGATCAAGTCACAAGCACGTGACGTTTCAAGTATCGAGGGATCATTCACCTTTTCTAGAAAGCCCATTTGATCATCTATAGTTATCAGGTTCCATATTGGTCTGGAACACTAAGCCTAAAGGATCCTGGATGGGAAGCCAAGTTTAGGTTAACCTCTAGCGGCTCTATACTTTGGAATCCTATGAGGTCACACACTTTGGGTCTTTACTAGACTGAGTAAAGAACCTATAGACTGGGTCTATGCTGAGAATATTTGTTTATTGAATTTGTTGAAAGAATTATTAATTGGTTGGACCGAATTGATAATTAAAGGGAATAAAAGAGAAAATAGGGAAAAATTGCATGGAGCGGAGCAAGGGATTTTCCTGTTGCAAGTAGGCCCCAAACAAACATTGGGATATTCAATGTGGGGACTGCGTGGCTGCCCCGCGAGCTGAAAAGCTCAGGGGCCACTAGAACGCAGGGGTAAGCCCATGCACGCTAGCGGGCTGCAAGCTTGCAAGCACTGCCTATGGCAGTGCTTGCGTGGGCTTACCGGGCAAGCCCCCCAGAGCATGCGTGCTCGCATGCTCAAGCTTGTAGCACAAGGTAGCGCTCGGGTCAACCCATTGGTGCTAGGGACTCATGCGAATGACCCGGTTGTGGAATGGGAATGTTCCCATCCCACATTATTTTTGAGCGGGAGTTCTCTCCTTATAAATAGGCCTCCCCTCTCTTATTATTCTACACTTCAACTCATCCTTTCTCTATGAGTTCAACATCTTTTCTTCATTAGCTTTTGCCACATCCCCCATGAGTTTCTCCAACGTTGTAAGATTTCTTTAGAAGGTTCTTTCTTTTGAAGTGAGCCTTCTTAGTTTATATTTTCATGTTGGTCTTTGAACAGTCTAGCAGCTGTTGTTTACCAACAACTTCTACCTCAACGGATGTTTTGATCGGTGAAGATCCATGTGGATCAATCGTAGAGGCTCTCCTAGTTTGGAGGCTAGTTCCAAAGGAGTTTTGCTAAATTTCTCCAAGGGAACGTCTTATCCAAATTGAAGAGAGAGGCACACATCAACAGGTAATGTTCTAAACTTAGATGCTAGGGTTTCTTTTATAAGTTTTATAAACCTATTAGCATCTATGGAACATTTTTACTTAGATTATATCAATCATAACATGCTTAGGATATCCTTTAGGGTTAATTTTAAGTTTTGAATTTCCACGTTGCAACCTTTCATGTTCAATTACTATCTTGATTAACCAGCAGTAGTATCAAAGCCTACCTTATGTTATGCATGATTCATTATAATACGTTGAAATTGGTATTTTCTATGAATTGATTAAAGTATGATATATATGACTTAGATTTCAATTCCTATTATAGAAAATGATGTTATAACTAGATTAAGGTTTTTCTCAAACTTAGTTTAGGTGATTATCATATAAATTAACAATGTTTTACCACATGTTTTAATCGAGGGTCATCTCGTACTTCACTCAATTAAAGAATGAAATCTTTAAATCATAGTTATCTATGGTACAATGAATTGAAGTTCCCATGGTTAGTTTGGCAAGGATTGGACTTGGCTGCTCATTCACTTTAAGGGGCCTCTCCTACTTGAAAATCTCCATCAGTTTTAGGTTCAAGTGTACCCAAGGGACTTTTATGACTTAGTTGATTTCTAGTATGAAAATTGGATTCTGCATATGGTTTTACAAATGTTGTTTAAGTTGTTAAAATAAAACTTATAGACAGAGGTGTAAGAACTTAAACATGAACCTTGTTTGTTTTGCATGCTATGTGGATTCTTAGCATAATGGAATGATTATGATATACCAGTCTTGAGTATCTTCCTTTAGAGTTGATAATTCTAAATAGCTAGGAATTATTATTATAATAATCATATCCATAGAACTTTGTTTCAGTAAAACTTAATTACAAGCAATTGTAAAGAATTGTGTTTGCTATGGTGATTCAGAGGAACAAGATTGCAGTTGATTGAAAGTTTGATTGCTCTCTTGAGCTTGTGATAGTTCATCAACCTTCTTCAATAGCGGAAATCATCATTTTGTAGAGGGAGAGAATGTTTCCATTGATCTTGGACTGTTGCTGGAATTCTTCCCGTTATCTCAGTACGAGTTTCCGTTAGAATATTATTTAGAAATAGGCAAGTCTCAATAGAATCCGTGCGACACCTTGAAGTACTATTCATCTTGGGTTCAATAATTATTTCTCATATTCACATAAACTTTTCAAAAGCTCATTTGAGGTTTGAAACACTAGTTATTTGTGGATATGAAATTTGTGTTGTTTAATAAACCCCGTTACTAATCTTTTTTTCAAAAAATTAGTTATAGTACATAAGTTGGAAATCTTCAATGTTGATAACAATGGATGGATCCAAAAGAAGTTCAACTAGTTAGTGCATCTAGTGTACATCAAGCATGCTCCTTGACCCATTTAGGGAATTAAGTCATTAAACATTATTTTCCTTTTATTTAATGAAGTTTGCCTCAAAGAACATGATTAGAATAAATAAAGTGTTGACAAAAACAGTTAAAAAAGAGGTCTGAAATTGCAGTTAATAGTTAAACACCATCATTTCTCAAAGCATACTCAATGAACAGCTCATGAGACTCAGTTCACATTTGTATGAAGAAATTAAACATTAATACATGATATATCAAGGAATCATATAGTTAACAACTTCTCAAGCCAACTATATTGTATCGCGATTCATGATCATCATTACATTTGGCAGGAGGACATTTAATTGAAATTCATCACAAGCAGTAAAACAGTGATTCCATATATATATATATATATATATATATATATATATATACAC
>CATIWQ010410501.1:0-16554 GCA_949673415.1 Euphorbia schlechtendalii | reverse complement strand
ACCTGGACCCAATACAGAAGTTCTGATGGGTTCCGACGCTGGTAAAGAGGATTTGATTGCTGAAAGAGAATCCAAGATCGAAGACAGAGTAGCATCCTGGTTTTTGCGATGAACCTCTTACTCTGTGCGCACAGATTCCAGATCCCGCTGTTGATCTTGATACATCCCAATCATTTGCGTCTGGAATGCATTTAATTGAGACATAGTTTCTTCAATTCGAGCTGAACAATACTGCAATCTGTCTTCCACAGATTCCATTATCGCTCTCTGCGTAACTTTTTGTTTTTGAATTTTCATATATTCTGTAACAAGCCAAGAATTGTTTGACTACTGATACCAATGTTAGGGTTTAAGTAGAAATAGAATGGGTAGAGAAGAATAGGAGATGAAAAAAGAGTTTAGAGAGAGAAGTAGAGAGAAGTGTGAGAACTTTCTGTAATTTCATTAATGGGTAAAACAAATACAATTGCACACTTTATAGTTGTAGTGTGTCTAATAGAATCACAGCTGGCATAACTGCCTTAGACTAAACGTACCAGCTAAGTATTCTAGAGTAGCTTCCATACTAAGCTACTAAACTATTCTAAAATACAAACAAAACAGAGAATCATATCTCTTAACAGTATTAAAATGAAAACAGATTTAACTAACTCGAACTATTTACATGATCATGACATGTTACAGATTAGTAGAGCCAATTACAAGGCATACAAGTAAAATATCTCAAATCCAGGTATATCAGTCAAATTAATTTGAAATTCATATGTTTGAATTGCATATATGGAAGTAAAATTGAGATCCAAAACGTAACTATAATTTAATCAATTCAATCTATGACATACAGTAAAGTAAATTTGACTCGCCTCAGCCGCCTAAAACACAAAAACTCTTTATAGGCCCACAATCAAATGAACACCAAGAGAAACTTGGTAAACCTGAACTAAACACTCCATCTCGCAACTCGAACACTAATCCATTTTTTGAACGGGGTAAAGCAATGGTTGCTCTAATGTCTCCTCTGCATATTAACCATAAAAAAAGGTCAAATCCTTCCTTTTAACAAAAAGACGAGAAAAAGTTGAAGCCAACATCATGAACCGCGGATATCAATACTTTTTTCTAGAAAAATATGATCAAATTGAAAAATTAAATTCTCAAAAAATACTCTTTATGTTTCAGATGAAAGCAACAAGCTCTAATCTATCAATTTTTCCCTTTTAATTATACTATAAAAGATGACACTTATCATAATTATCTATACAGCAGAAGAGTCAAAGTAGGTGAATAGAGTCGCATATATCATACTTCAAAAGACATACCTTTCGTTTTTTCAGTTTTCCTACTGCACTGTGTTTTTTATTAAACGTTGTCGTTAAATCACCACCATTATCTTCCAAGGGCAAGGCTTTGATATCATCATAAAAATCATCAGTCAAAGCATTCAACCTGAACCCACCAAATACAGAAAATATTAATGACGACTTAGGTACAAATGTAAAAAAAGCAAAGCTCAATTCCGAAACAAACTGAAGCATACCCATTTCTAGATTTCATCAAGTATTTCTCCTTCTTTTTCTCCACCTTTGTAACAGGAGCTCGCGTAAAAAGCTCCTCTTCTTGCCTTGAACGATCCTCCCATTGTTTCTGATACCTAATGAATTCCCGGCTCTCATTTCCAATACTTTCTTTTATCTGTAGTTCGCAAATCAGACACGATCAACTAAACAATCACATGAAAAAGTCCTCAAACCCAAACAAAGATGAAAAAACAAAGCTTGACTTACCTCTTCAGGTCTTCCCTCCATATCATCAATCAAGTCTTTCATAAAACCGTCATTTGCGACCCTTTGAGTCTGCTTGTCCCTTCTCCAGGCATTTTTTTCCTCTTTGGATGGCTTATCCTTCTCCATAACTGTTGGAGCAATTTTGGGCGGTCGATAAACATCATCATCCTAAAGCACGCCAACAAAAACAATTACCAAACACAACTTTCAGATTCTGCTTCCAAAATTCATTGATTAGCATGATAATCAAAAACAAACCTCAGTTATCGAAACAGATTTTGTAACAAGCATATCTGGGTTTGGTCCATATTTCAATGAATCCCCTGATTTTTCGATTGCCTTCGGTTCATTTCCTTCCAGACTTTGTTGATCCATTGCATGTGCGCTATCTTTGGTAAGTTTTTGGATTTGGTATTCCATTTTTTTGTCGATTGGTCTTATCTGTTGGTGAACAACTAGTTAAAAAAACTTAATCAGGTAGCAAGAAAAGCATGAATAGACAAAAAGATTGCCCAAACCTTCTCCAAAAACAACCGTATCTCGACAAGGCTCTTAACTACAGGATGGTTTTCAATTGGCAAGCCTTTTGCCTTTCGGAGAGAATAATATACAAGTGATTGGCAATAGCTTAGAAGCAGCAAATGCTTGGCCTCGAGATAGCTTATCCCATCTGCTGTTGGAAAATTATTTGCTTTCACCTACGGTAAACCAAGGGGAACAAGATTCGTGATATGCAAAAAGGCTAATGAAAAAATGTCTTCAGTAAGAAGAAAGATTTAACATAAATCATTTTCATGTTGAACGAACGAAGAAATGATCTTCCTAAAAATTACTTTTGTTAATTTTGTAAGAGAAGTAAACCTGTAATTCATCTCAACAAAGAACAACCATACTCATAGGTTTCAAGATTTATATACAGAGATTATAGAGACAATGCTTGATTACCTTAGCTGTTAAACCCTCAACTTTGCTCCTCACTAAATCCAGACCAACTTTCATCTCCTTCAGCAACGCAGCTAGTTTAGGACCATCCCTGATCAAAACACGAATACAAGCAATTGAACTGAATAAACTTGGACTACGAACAGTAAACAAGAATTATAATTTCACAGCGGTGCATGTTTGAACTTACTTCTTTAAGATTTGATCAAAATTCGAATTACTCTTATCCTCCATTGTTTTCCTAATCAATCAACAATGAAATTACTCAAATCAATTAGGAAGCCATTATACACCAAACTATTATAAAATAGAATCAAACAAACGATGATGATGGTAAAGAAATTCCCATTGGAATTTTTGGAGACTTAACAATCAACCCAAAAATATCTACTACAGTGCAAAACAAAGTTAAGTCAGTTTAGTTCGGTCTATACTGAACCAGATCAGTACGGTTCAGTTTGGACTACATAAAGCCAAACATTCATATATCGAAAAGAAAAATCAAAAGTGATGAATTGAACTCTACTCAATTTCCAGAAAAAAAAAATCCTAAAAATTTAAAATCACAACTAATTAAATAAATATACCAATTGTCTAGTTTCACCAAGCTCAAATATCCATTTACAATTTACTTTTAAACTCTTATGAAATAACAAATCACTAATTAATAATATGGGCTTCAGCAATTTGTGAGTAGAAAAAAAAGCAGAACTTATAGGCAATCCATTGCAGAAAATAAAAGCAGAGCATGGGCCCATAGAAGCAACAAATGGAACATATACCTTAAATGACGATAGATAGGTCAGCGTCGTCTTTGCTAGAAAAGACTAAGTATCAGTCCAAACGTTGAAGATGAAATCGGTAGAGAAGAATCAGATGAAATCGATCGAGGAGTCAGGGAAAAAAAGGGGCAGGTCTTTTACGAGGGAGAAGGGGTTTAGGGTTTTTTTTTTCAATTTACCAGGTCCTCTTTTAAATCCCATTGTTTTCCAAATTAGCCGAGATAAATAAGTAAATAACTGAATAGTGAAATATAATTTTATATGATTCAATTGGTGTTTCCAGGTTCAAATTCGGGCTCCTCCAATATATCCTTACAGTAAATAAATATTTCGACTCCATTTTAACTGACAAATGGTTAATGTATCCGAATCAATCGATTCCAAGTGAAATTCATTGGGAAATGATTTACTTCGCTTTACAAGTCATTATCTAGAACGTCTAGTAAAAAAAAGTCCCTATCTAAAATACCATTGACATCAACAAATTATAATCGGCTATTAATTTTTTCTCTTACTTGACTTTTAGTAATTAAATGTTATTTTTGATTTAATTCTCTTTTTTTCTAAAAAAAACACATTAAATATTAAAACTCTGCGGAACAAAAAATATAGAAAATGTAGGTTAATGCAAAAGATACAATAAGTATGGTGTTTCTATAAAATCTTTATTATTTTATCTTTTATCATCGTTAAATCAATAATGTGATGATTAATTCAATGATGATTAGAAGTAAATTAAAATTTAATCATCATACTATTAATCCAATGATGATAAAAAAAATAACGAAAATTTAGTTAAAAACAAAGTCACCGTTCAAATTTAAATTTAAATTTTCAAAAGATTTCTTTTAACCCTACAACAAATGTCGTCAAATTATGTTTTTTTTAAAAAAATCTAAGTTAAACTATTTGTTATTTTAGAGCTTATTTTACGGAACACACTTTCGTATAATATAATTTATAGTAGAACAACAAGTATAGTTATTAAATTTAAAATTGAAAAAAATTTATTTGTTGTTAAACAATAAAATAAAATAAATTCAAATAAGTTATTGAAAACTAATATTATTATTTATTTTCTTAAAAATAATAATTATATTACTAGTAATAAAATTATTATTATAAAAATCATTATTATTATTATTATTATTGTAAATAATTCACCATGGATATATAATTTTCATCCTAATTTTTCTCTCCAAAATATGGATTTGGATTTGCAAATTTTCATTCAACAATTACATCCCAAATTAAAGTATCTATGCCGCAACAAGACAAAATCTCCAAGAGCTGGCAAAATGGGAGGTACGTGGCTGATTCTTTCAGCGTTTCAAGCGCTCTTATCTTGATCCTCTGTGATGAGTTCTTGATGCTATTGATCTGTCGTTTTTATGATTTGAGGAAGGTTGTTAGGCGGTTATTTTTTAAGGTTATAGTATATTTGGCTCTTATAGATTTGTAATCACTACCCTTTTTTTTTTTATTGGATTTTTTTTTTAGTTTTCTGCATTGTGGTTTTCAATATCTATGAAGGAAATCGGAAATAGGTACGAATTCGGATTCTAACTTTTTTCCGTGTCTGAAGATTGAAGAACATCACATTGTAAAGCCGAATTGGTATTGTCTCACGGTGTATCGGAGAATAATTATTGTCCATAACTTCTGCAATGACGAGATCAATAACGATCAATATGCGGTATTTTCATCATGAGAAGAAAAACCTGGGAGAGAGAATAATTAAACAAAATTTAAAAAACGAATTCAATAATTAATTCAATTATGAATTTGTAACATGGAATTATGCGTCCACTTTCATGTATTTATGTGAAACGAAAATTTGATTAATTGCAATTAAATCCTTAATTTCTATATTATTTGCAATTAGTTCTTTAAAGTTCTATAATTCTCAATTTAGTCCAGATAACTAAATTGAATAGGATCGTTTGACCCGCTCACGAGCGGATCGGGTGTTTCAAACGCTCTGTGAATCTATTTATTCTCTTTGACATTTAGTTTAGCCATCAATAAAGTTGATGCATTGAATCGGATTGTTTGACCCGCTCACGGCTCGTGAAATGCTTCGAATGTGTGGGGACTTGCAAAAAGGAGATAAGAAGAGGCTGATATATGAATATTGGAGTCTTACATTTCGAAATAACATAGGGACTAAAATATATGATCAATAGCTTATTTGGTTAATATTTACAGTCCAAATAAACTACATGTTAGTTTCAGATTGAAACTAAAAGTGTAGGTGAAAAGAGTTTTGCCTTGGAAATCAAACATATGAAATCGCATTTAAAACAAATTTTTTGGGATGTTCAGAGAGCTTCACACAATTTTAGCCAAAACAAATTTTGTCAATAATGTTGAAACTTGGCGGAACTATCAACAACTACATGTCTTATCATATCTCCAAACCAAATCTTATTTTCAGACATATTTTTTTCCTGATTCTTGCTAAAGAAATTATGCCTGAGAGAGATCGGACAAATTTATCAACTAAAAGAGGAATAAGTTCCCTCATAAAACTATGTATTACCGAAATTAATTGATTAATGCTGAGTTCCACTAGTAATTTAATTTCTTCATTCACAATATTTGATTTTCAGTGAATCATTTATTCACTTATTGCTGATTAAGCCACCAAATTACCAAATTAAAGGTTTTAATCAAGGGGTTTGGGTTGAATTTTGAATTAGTTTATACTAGTTATTTTGATGCTGAATTAATGGATAATTTAAATGCTATCCTTATTAATTCACTGACCAAGATCTAACTGTTCTATATATAGACTAGTTGAATGATCCACTTTTATAGGACACAAATTCTTTCTCAACAAATTCTGTCACTTGAGCATCAAAGCTATTGCAGAAATGGATGATGTTTTCGGAGAAGTGGGCGGTAGATACCGAATCTCTCTTGCAGATTCAACAATGATGTGGATAGTACACCGCGCAATGGACAAGGCCCATGATCGAGCACAACGACAAGAAGGTCCTATCGAATGCCTGACAGCCATATCCATGTTTTACGAGCTAGCAGTCATACTCTTAGAAGGCTGTCTGAAATTCCTCCAAGAAGAATCCGATTCCAGTTTCGAGACCAGCGACGAAGAAGAAGTTGTTGGAGGCTTAGCAAAAATCAGAGATCGTCTCGTTGGACGCCTAGAAGATGCAGAACTTGCGATTTCCGAAAAAGACAAGGAACTAGCTAATAGACTTGAAAAGGAACTAATGCTCAACAAGGAACTGGAAAATAAAGAGAAAGAATTGGATTTTTTACGAGCCGAAGAGTTAGATGAGGATAGAGATGGGCAATTTTCGGGGCTCAAACATTCGGTAGACCAGCAGGTGTGGAGTATCAAACAAAGGCTCGAGCCCGAAAGCAAGTCGTTAGATAGAAGGAGAAGAAACAGGAGTTGTGACGATTTCGATATCGAACTAATGGGGATGGATATTGACATTTTGAAAGAAACTATGGATACTGCTTTTGGAAAGATGCAGAGTGTGGTTTTTTCCTCCGAAATTGAGCCAGTAGAGCAGCAATGGATGTGGACAATCGAGAAGGATGCATTATCTATTTTGATTAAAGGGTTTATACGAGGTATAGAATCTGAATTTCATTGGCAAGAGAATCGAATTTCGACTCATTTGTGTGATTTAATGAAGGAAATGAGATTCTTGCATGATGAACTACAAAGTCTATGCCAATCTGAAGGATATCAAGAGGGTAATAAGATTGCTTTGAAACTGATCGAGAAATCTTCTTCGGGGATGAGTAGTCAGCAGAATTCGTCTGATGAAGACGATGATCCGAAAGATGAAGGTGGTAATTTGGTTGCTAAAATGATAAAGAATCATGAATCCATTATAAAGAAGAAAAGCAAAGAGGTGAACCGAGAAAAGCGAGATATTACAGGGGAAAGAAGGAGTTCTTACCCATGGGGAGACGAGGATTTCGTTCGTTCGAGAAGAAAGATGCAAGATGTTATTGCGAGAATCGAAAGATTAATTGACCAAACTGAATTTTTTGGAAAAACTTTTAGTCACCATGAATATGATGAAAAGGTGGAAGGTTTCTGTAACCAAGAGAAGTCGAGTAAGCCTTCGATTTCTGAAAAAGTATACGAAGCATTTCATGGCGAAGTAAAGCTTCTGAAAGAAGAGGAGGAAGAAAGCCTTCAGACAATAATAATGAAGAAGACTTGCACGACGCTTTTAAAAAGCCTAATATCGGATTCTAGCAAAGAGAAGCAGAAAATCGTCAGCAAGTTGAATGACCAAATGGAAAGTGACAATGTTGATTTTCATATTAAACAAGAGCTGCAATTCATGGTGTTTAAAAATGTAGTGAAAGATTTTTGTGCTGGCATACGTAGCTTGGAAGACCGAAATGTTGAAGCACATGACATCGAAGACCGTTTTAAGGATGAAATATATCTAATTGTGTCTCAAGGGAGTTTACAAGATCTAACTAAAAATGTTGATTACATAATAACTGAACTAAAAGATCTGATTTTGGAGGGGATATTGAGGGAGGAAGTTTTCGAATTCCTTTTCGGTGAAATGCGCAAGGAGTGGAAAGAGCTTGTTGAAATACAAGATACCTTCGGGGAGAAGATGTATAAGATTTCTTTAGAAGAGAGCCTCAAAGATATGGAAAACCCTAGTAGGTTAATAGGCCAATCAAAAACTGGAGTTGGAGTATTTCAGTGTTTCGAACATTCAATAAAGGAGGATATTTGCCGAATTGTTTTCAGGGAAACATATAGATGGTGGAAGGAGGAGATTGAAGATTATAATTTTGAGAGTCTTATAAGGGAAGAAATCTTCCTACTTGTTGTTTATGAATCTGTGAAGGAAATGAGTTTTCAATACGAAAATACCACAGCTCAGTATGATCATTGCGGAATTGTGGAAGTATTAACTTTAGGTAATAACTCACATGGACAACAAGATTCAGAATTGAAATGCAATGTAGTGGAGAAGGATTTGGTAGCAAGTTGTGAAAAATTTAACAATACGAAGATTTCTCGGAATGTGTTATCAGAGATTAGAAGGACTTGTAGTTCAATGAACTGCAAAGTTATGAAAGCTTTGGACCATTTGGTTATGAGTAAGGAACTAGTAAATGAGTTGAGTTCTTGTTTAATTTTATCTTCCGAAAGCGAGACGAACAAACCGCCTTGGTTGGAAGAGAAAGCGATCGAAGGGGTAAAAGATGTAGCTCCATCTTATTCTGCATTTATTCCTATTATGGAATTTTTACAAGTATTTATGGAATTCAAGTGTAGGGTTGAAGAGAGTTTAGAACTGAATATCATCAAGTACTCACTTTTCGAAGCCCTAATCATTTAATTTATACATAAATAACATTTTTGAAATAATTCTGGTTCTATTGCAGTGATAATTTTGGTAAATGAGCGCTTATTTGTACTTGTAGGTTGGAAGGAGCAATACATGAATTATATCCACTCATTGAAGTTGCTGCTACACAAAGGAGGAAAAAACGGCTCTATCAAAGGGGTTTTCTCAATCGTTGCGAAAACCTTAAGAGGGCTGAAGCTGAGGTATTAAAAGTACCTTTTCTATATATTTTATCTGTTTGCTCTATACATTTGTGTGATGTCAGTAAAATATTGAGTTCATGTGACTAAAAACACAATATTTTTGAAATTATAACACGTATTGATCATTTATGTTTTCGAATTAAAGTGATATGTTTTGTTTGCAGGTAGATCTGTTGGGGAATCAAGTTGAAGTACTTTTAGACCTACTTCAAAAGATATACAATGTATTGCAACACTATACTCCAGTGTTGCAGCAGTATTTCGAGGTTAGCAAGTTTTTTCTTTCCAATTACATATATTATAACAAACAATTATTATATGTTGCTTTGTAAGTACTTTTGATGTTCATTGCAGGCGTCAGAAATTTTAAAGATGATCAGAAAAGAATTAGTTGGTGAAGTTTTTTCTTCTAAGTGACAATGTATATATAGTATGAGAAAAATTATTTCAGACATTCCTTTATTGGCTTTTTGTAGACCTTGTAATTTAGAGTATTTGGTTTTCTTACTGTGTATTCAAATGGAGGTGAATGAAAATTTTATAAACTTTAAAAATAATTAAGCAGTTAAATATTATGATTAAATGAGTTTTTTAAACATAAGATTTTTTGACCTTTTTAGTAAATTTCATGAGTGCCATGTTATAGTCCCTTCACATGATTCGGATAAAAACCATATATTATGGGACATTGAAGCTGAGGATTATGGTTATATGATTATAAATTACTTATAAATAGCCGATGATTCTTTCATTGGCAAAGTTTATGTTTGGCAACTCGCACATATATAACCATGTCCAATTTACATATTTTTCTATGTATAAGCAAACCTATAGTGTTACCTTTTAGCCCAATTGCATAAAGCGTATTCATTTGCACAACTAAACTAGGTTTCGTAAGGTGGTAGAAGGGCAGATATAAAGCTAGGGTTTCATTAATGATATCACTCTCTTTCTCTTTCTCTCTCTCTCTAAACAACTTGTTAGCTCCTCCTTTGCTCTTCTCTCTTGTAATCTTTGGTTTCACATTGTTGATTTCCTAAAGATTGACAGTTTCTTGTAAAGCGATTAATAAAGTGACTAGAGATTAGTTGCGATGGAGTTTTGGGCTTGCTAGAGAGGTGTTTCTTTGGTTTTGTTTGTAAATTTGGACTAATGTACATTTGTACTTGAGAGTGTTACTCTTTGTATGTGATCTAGGGTGATTAACACATAAGTACTGTGATTGACATTTAAGGACCTGTAATTGTCACTTTTGCTTGTTTATTGCTACTTCAATAAATATTCAAAAGATTGGTATGAAGACGTACCCTAATAATTGATCCGTATGGTAGATGTACAAATTGGGGGGAACTCTTAAAAATATCATGTGTTCTTTATTGTTTTATATCTTTTTAATCTTTTGTATGATTGTTGCTTGTTTAATCTAAAAAAATTGGTTTTCTTGGTTTAAATCTCAAACAGCTACTAACTTATTAATATGATAAAAGTATACTAATAATCCTACTAAAGCAAGACACTTACTAGGGTGTATTGCATCGCCATGTGATATAATTGTTGAAAAGTTATATCAATAATATGTTAAAATGTGGCATACATGATAAAAAAACTAAAAAAAAAAAAAAAAAAAAAAATTTCATGGATAATTAGTAAAAGTTTATATAAACTTATTATAATTTTAAAAACACGTCTCTTTAAACTTTTCTTTTTTTTCCCACCAATTCAATAAAAATTACAATTGTATTACAATGATACCCAACCATTCTTCTGCGACAATAGTTTGGTTCGAAGTTTGTTAAGTCACTGAAAGTACTAGTGATCACTACTTTAGTATTTTCTCTAGACTATCAAGCAAAGAAAACTAAGTATACACTACAAGAAATTTGATAATATGTTACCAAAATTCAACTTTCACAAAATTTGTTATAAAAAAAATATATACTATTTTACAATAAACTCTTTATCGTCGTAAAATTAGTTTTGTGAAGTTTTTAAAAAAGTTGTAATATTTAATAAATTTTTTGTGATTATTTTTATACTTGAAACTAATATTTTTTTTGTTACAATTAAAGGTATAATCTAAAAACTATAATATGTGAAAATAAATTTTTTATTGTCACGAAAAATATTTATGTGCCAACATAAAAATAATTTATTAGCCAACAAAAAAATAATTTATTAGTTTTGATAAAATTGTGAAGGTCTCAACACATGTATATCAGTATATGTCAACCTTGTTGGATTATGTGGATAGCCTTTTCTAGTTGTATTGTCCGACGACCAGTTTTCTTCTGTGTAAAATTGATGAAATCGTAGCTTGTTTTTGTTTGAACATGTTTTTATTATTTTGGTCCTGTCAAAGTTGTAGCTGTAAATGTAATACTAGGTTTTGTCAAATATTAAATAATTCAATTACATTATGCAATATCCAAATATTAATAATTCAAGTACTCTCTATATATGTTTGTGAGCGCCACTGAAAAAACGTTTTTATTATCATGTTTTATAGTTCGGGAAATTTTTATTAGCCTCTCCTTACTATATTAATTATTGTACTTCGGGACAAAGGGATTGATACCCCAATTTTTTTGTGAAAACTATAATAAATATATTAGCTGCCAACCTTGTTCGAAGTATATATGTACCTAAAATCACATTAAAAAGTCGCCGGCTGTGTCTCCACTTAACTACATTAAATTACTTTCTATATAATAATTTACAGATTAATCAATTACAGTTGATCAATAATGATAATGATGATATTTTCTATGTTTCTTCGTTTGCTTCTGCCTAATCAATTTCCTCCAATCCAAGCCATAAATTGCTAAGATACTATTTTGTCCAGAGACTTTTCTAAACTAAAGTTTCACTTATAAATTTTCTTATTTTCCTAACCTGTTTGGCCATTATTTATTTTTTTTGTTGTTAATTAACAATGTCAATTCATCTCAAACACATCTCTTTCTTTCTAATACTAATGCTTCAACTTTGCAAAAATTTCACCATCTCTCATGCCTCCGATCCATCTTCCCGCCCTGTAAGATTCTTCGAATTCGATTTAGCACCAAGTCCGAATCGAACACCCTTTACACCTTCACCCGCACCTTCTCCACCACTACAACCACCGATTATTGATCCTCATCCTCCACATTCTCCACCACGATCAGTTCCTTCTCCAGCACTACCCGAAACACCTCCTCTTCCTCTGCCACCATCTCAAAGTTCGCCTTTTTCAGCAGCGTCAGGTGGAATGAAAGGGGGACCGAAAGCGGGAATTGTTGTTGGAAGCTTGGCGGGGGTTACCTTGTTGGTTGCTGCTGGAATAATGTACAACAAACGCCGGTCTGATGCAACGAGAATGCAGTTGGAAATGGCTGCAATGCAACCAGTTTTTCAAGTTGCTAGCGACGGGAATGCATCCTCTTACTCGCGGCTAGATGAGCATGCACGTTGATTTTTCTTGACTTGGGGTACATTTGTTTGACCGGATCACAAAAGAATTTCTTGGATGAAGTTTCATGGTAAATGCATAGTTAGTTCCCCAAACTTGGCACTTTTTATTAAATGTCACTCAGGTCAGCCCTCTTAAACTTGACAAAAATGCACTTGTGAGCATTTAGTGCCATGTGGGGGAGAGAAACAAAAAAATTAATATCTTGAAAAAGTTGAATAAATCAAAATGTGACATATGATATTCAGAGCTTGCAAATACACTTTTGTCATGTTTAGAGGTTTGTATGGATTTTTCAAAGTTAGACGCGACATCTAATAAAAGTGACACGTTTGGTAACAATGCCCAAAATTTAATACATATGTAGTTTGAGACTAAAAACATTTAACATTTTTAATTGATTTTGTTGGTTGTTTCCAATGTGTGAGGTAGCTAGGTAGTTGATTAATTGATTTTCTTTTGACTACCGTCTACTAATTAATATTGTCGTTTTAGAGGGATTTCATTGTCTCTTTTTTATTGTCATTTTGTATTTCCAAGATATTTTTTTCCAAGTTTTTCATTCCTACTCCTATTAATTTGTTCGACTTCCAAGATAATTATATTCTAATCTCCAATAACAAGAGAAGATTATGGGTCAAATTGTTTTTATTGAACAAATTAATAGTCTTGAAAATTGAATAGGACATTTATGAAAGGATAAACTAGTAAATCATCTCATTTGGTTAGTTGTTATTTTAAAAACTGTGAATTAGTTAAAATGACAGTATTTAGTAGACGGAGGGAGTATTAAATATTAATAAAATTGACTATTCAGATTTTTTTTTATTGAAGAATATAGTCCATTAATAAAAGGAGAGATAATTATCGCTCTAATCAAAAGTTGAAAAATTTAAAGTCAACTTCTACATGCTGAATAATTAATTGTTATATCTAATAATTGTGCAACATGATTCGCAGATTAAGATACACGAACTAGTTTAATAATACTAAAATTTATTTACTGGAGATAAAACATCGGACAAAACAAATCACATAACTTAAACACACAAAACTTGCTTTCCGCAAGACAAACATGCTTGGGCAAGACTTATTCAAAAAACAAAAAATAAATATTTCTCAAACTATATTTTCTTCACCTTCTAGCTTACGATTTTGCAAATTCACAATCATAGAAATCCTGCTTGCACCATAACATCAAATCAACCAATGTTACAGATATGAAATGATATTGCTAATAGATCTAGATATCTACTATGAAAGATCATTAATAATCTTGTCTAAAGGTGGATGAAGTTCAATCTAATTGGAAAAGTTTAAAATTTGAACTATTTAGCAATAACGAATCCATGTTTGAAGAAGACAATTGTGTTGGGGATGATAAAAGAGTATTGGATGCAAATTATTCTCACAAAAAGCACCGAAACTAAAAAGTAAAGAAAAAGAAATATAAGAAAGTAAATGACAGGAGGGAGAAAATTTCCTAACAACCAAACTTGTAAGCGGAAAAGACAAAGAATCTTACTTAGATGATTAATTAGTAGATATTAATTAATTTGATTTCAAGGTATTTACTGTATAGAAATTGTACGTAATACCACCAAGTTCAATAGAGGTAAGATCAAATCAACTTCGTGTAAATATACTTAACACCATGTTACAATTTTAAACAAGGCTCAATATATGTCTCGATCCTGAAATTTGGCTTTAAACGTCTATTTATTATAAACTTTAAGAGTTTCAAAGTAGATTAATTTGTAAAAAGTGCATCATTTTGATTTCTCAATGTGAGAATCAGTTTTCCGTTAATTTGATTTTTCAAAGTTATCATTTCTTGTTTTTTTCTGTCTTCATTCAAAAGCTGGCACATACCATTTATAGGGAAAAATTAAAGCTCTTTTCACAAGATCATGAAATTATTTGAAAATTTTGAAAATTCGTGTGGCAAATGGGTGAAAAATGAATTCGTTAGATCGAAGCAAATTCACTTACAACTGAAATTCGATTGCGAAATCCAAATCCAATATTGAATTGCATTTTTAAGTCTCAAAAGGTTTTACATTTGATGCAAACCATTTTTAAGTTAAGTTGCAATTACTGTTTATGGACTTCGGTATATTTCAAAATTATAGTTATTTTCTAGGATGAACTTCAAAAACATACCTTGTAGTTTGATTGTTTTGTAAAATTTTTATAAATTTTATTTTCTAACATAATGCTTGTAGTTTTAAAAGTTAGTAAAAAAATGATTAAAAATGATCTCTAATTTGAAACTATGCCATAAACATGAGTAATTTTGTTTATTTGAATTGAAATTTTGCAGGCAAATTAACAAAATACAATACACGTTCATAATAAAGTTCAAAATTTTTTAAGAAGTAAAAATATATTTTAAAATTAAAATGTGATGACAATGTTAAAAAAATATTGAAATTATTCTGAAAATTACTCAAAATTTGATGTATAATTCTAAAATAATATAAAACCGTAGAATTGATTAATTTCATAAACTAACCTTATTATGTTAATTAAAAATATTTTTTCACTAACTTTTGAAATCACAAACACTATTTGAAAAAAAATTCCACAATTATTATTTTCCAAAACAATCAAACCAATGGTTATATTTTATCATTTTACCATATTTTTTTTTATTTATAGTTGTTGCATCTCATATATGCTTAAGATCTGCAATTAATTGCTTTTAATTTTCTTGCTTTACTCAATGGGATTAGGGGTGTTCAAAATCTGAACCTAATCGAAATAACAGATCGAACCAATGAAATTCGGTTTATTTGGTTTGGTTTTCAGTCTAAACGGTTCGGTTTTGGTTGTCAATTTTATCAATTTTCGATTAATTTGATCAGTTCGGTTATAATATAGAAATAATCTATATAGCCGAACCAACCGAGTAATTCAATATATAAAAATTTAATCTACAAATTTAAGTTTGTTATAGTAACATCATCACTGTGTATTGTTCTTAAAGCAGTATTATTTCATTTTATTGTTTTTGTACTTTAAATTTTTTATTTTATGAATTATATACGTTATATCATCATATGATTTATTTAAATACTTTTATTTTAGATTGCAGTATTTTTGTTAGAATTTATTGAAAATGTGAGATATATAAGTTAATTTATGTATATAATAAAAATTTTAACAAGAAAATGAAAAAAAACTAACAAAGAAAATAAATTGGTTAATTAAACCGAACCAACCAAACCGAATAATTCGGTTTGGTTTCGGTTATTTATTTAATTCGATTCGGTTTCGGTTTTTATTTATTCGATTTTCGGTGTATTTAGTTGAGTGTACTAGAAATTTTTACAAAAATCTATATTAATAACTGTTGCATCTCAATCTTAAAACCAGCATGTTTTAACATTTTATGATTTAAACAAAGCTGTAGCTGTAAATGTACTAGTTTCTTTCTGTTCGAACATTAAACTAATTGAAGGATATTCTGTTTAATATACTTAGAAAGCAACATTTTAGCTTCTTAATATATTCTATTCTCTGATTGGATGATAAAAAATTTATAATTGAGAACATGTATTTATCTTGCATCAACTAACACCACAAGTTTTTCCAATATTTGTCCAAGTAAGATAATTTCAGAGTTGTCATTCTTGTTGTACTACAATTAGAGGTATTCATCTAAAAATACATGGAAATTTTTCTAATGTCAAATTTTATATTATATGTTCCTTCAAATATTGTCAAACTTGTACTTTGTGAGCATTTTGTTGTTGGATTTTTGGCCATATGGCCGGCCGGCATAACCATTTCAGTGGATAAAGTCAAAAATAGCATTGACAATTTTATTGCTAACTTAATTACTAAATATTTGTATAGAGAGTCAAAATTATAGATGACTCGTATGGGGAAAATGATTATATATGAATTAACAAGGTTCACTTAGACTATTAACTCATTAAAACATTGATAATCAATACATGATCAAATCTCACTCAAAATCATTAACACATTAAAACATAGATACCCAATATTGGACCAGAT
>CATIWQ010410468.1:0-11294 GCA_949673415.1 Euphorbia schlechtendalii | reverse complement strand
TATCGAACTTTATATATATATATATATATATATATATATATATATATATATATATATATATATATATATATATATATATATATTTGTTAAGTAATTATAAGAAGAACATAATGTTACAATAATAATAAAATAATGTTTAATGAAGGAAATTTTTTAGAGTCGAATAATAGAATAATGAGTTAGAGTGAAGTTACTATAGCAACAATGAATATAGAGTAATGGGTTAGATATGGTTTCAAAATCAAGAACAGTATAATCAACCTTATATTTGACTCTATCAATTGGAAGACGGTACTCCGTCATTTGTGTGCTAAGGTTAATTTCTCGCTCTATCTTTTCGTAAAATGTATATTTGTATTCAATATGACAGCATCATGGCGGTGCTTAGTCTGGTTCGAGATCACTGGGACTAGCTAGTTAGATGGTAACATTTTAATACTTTTGTTTGGTAAATTGCACAAGTTAATTAAGTTGGTACATTCAGTGTTAACTGGTATGATTAAGTTCGTGGTTTCAGGAGGACAATTACCACCCACAGAATTTGACGCAAAAAGTTATGTGGGATGATCTTTATATATTCAATGAGCCTCTATTCACCCGTTGGTCGCTAAATAAATTGAGAGAAAAATCTCTCAAAGTATGAATCACATACATTTCGAAGATAAAATTGCAAGTAGATGAAACATTACCACTGGATGCGTTAAAAAAAGTAAATTTAAACATGTTATGATTTTTTTTAATTGTCAAATAACATCTCACAAGGTGTTTGATAACATATTTCATGGTTCTTTACGTTGTTGAAATGTGACAGCTGTTATGTATGCTAGCCTGCTGGGTTGAAGATCCAAATGGAGATTCTTACGAGAAGCATCTTGCCTCAATTTCGGATTATATATGGATCGGATAGGGCGGGTTAAAGATAGTGGTTAGTTCTTAATCGTTGTTTAAGCATTGAGTTTCAACTAAAATATGGTTGCATTTTGAGAGCTTCTAATGTATTTGAATTTTTATGTTTAGACTTCTGGGAGACAGGTTTTGCCCTCCAAGCTTTGATAGCTGGCAATCTTACTGGCAAAATAGGACCAACTCTTAAACAAGGCCACAACTTTATCAAGAATTCTCAGGTGACCAAGAATCCTCCTGGAGATTTTAAAAGAATGTTTCACCAAATATCCAAATGATCGTGAACATTTTCAGATAAACATCATGGATGACAAGTATCTGACTGTACCGCTGAAGATTTGAAGGTAATATTACAGTACTACTTGATTATATATACTCCCTTAGTTATGAGATTTATATTTCTTTAATGATAATTCGTGTTTCCATAGTGTTGGCTACTTTGCTCGATTATGCCCAGTGAGATTGTTGGTGAGAAATTGGAAGCCGAGAAGCTATCTGATTCTGTTAATCTGTTACTTACCCTTCAGGTCAGAAAATCAATCTGATTCTGTTAATCTGTTACTTACCCTTCAGGTCAGAAAATCACTCAATGCATTTATAAAATTCGAATAATACTATGTTGATTTAATCTTTTTTTTTTTAATGTTGTCTACATGTTATTGTAGAGTAAAAATGGTGGTTTATCAGTTTGGAAGCCAACAGGAGCAAAACCATGGTTGGAGGTAAATAACACAGAAAAAGAGGAGCAATTATTTGCGATTCAGCCTTTTCCAAATATTTACATAATTCTGAAATTGTCCTCATTTTATTTGGGGAAAAAAAGTAAATGAATCCTGTGGAATTTATAGATGAGCATGGCTTTCTGTAAATGAGAATTGAACTCGATATCTTACTTAAGTGGTTAAAGGCTATTTCCTCCACAATTTTTGTTTTTGTAATGTTTTAAATTTATTTTTAGAATTTATAATTGAACATTATATTGATGTAATGTATTTCTATTCTAATATAGTCTCCAATTTTAAAATTTGTTCTCTATATTCAAACTTAAATAATATAATCATAATTTTATATATAAATAAAAAGTATTAATATATAATTTAAACTTATTAAACATTATTAGTAATTATTTATAACACAAATTATCATTAGTTCATAAATAATAAAACGATATCAAAATCAAAATAATAATAAAATATTCCAAAGTAATTATATAGTCAGGTATGATCGTAAGAGATGCATCAAATTTGAAGTATCTTATACCTTACTCTGTAAAAAAACATGAATTTGAATTAATGTTGAAGATGAACCCTATTTTAATTATAGTAAAAACTTCAATGATGAAGTATCATTAGAAATTGTTTTGAGTTGTAAAATGAGAGGTGTGATTTGACCCACAAATTTCTTCCCATGTAGGTATGACATTGGCATGTAAGTCAGCCGACAATAGCAAGCCATGTTTGCTGTATATGTTAAGCATTAATCAATTCAAATCCAAACAAAACAAGCATGGTGGAAGATAGATCGAAGCATTTCTGCGGCATTCGATATACCCTCCATCTTTGTTCTACATATTTCAAATTTAGTATTTTGCATGTTGCTAAAGTTAATTACAAATTTGCAATAGGAAAGTTTACCTGATGACAATATTTCTTTATGATGTTCTTTAGAGTTTACCGTGTCAAGATGACCTGTAAATTACACACAAAATATCTGCATATTTCTTCGAATGCAAAAGGTCAATTACAAAAAAAACGTTCTTTAATCTAAATCTTGTAAAAGTGAAGAGAAAGAGTATCAGGGGAGGAAGATAGAATAAAGGGCCAGAGTTTTGTTCAATTATGTATTACAATATGTACATAAACAACTCTTCAAATATTTTAGAATACTTAACAAGTTTCCACACAAAAAAAAAATGAATACTTAGAAGTTCAACGTTTCTTGGTCTAATTTTATTGGTAAAGCTTATATTTTATAAACAATTTGTTTCCAAGTAATTCCGAACCAATTATATTTTGATGGGTCAGACTAATTTCCATCGCGCAGTTTAAAAATACTCTCCGTTATTTAAGAGTCGAAACAAAACTAATGTATTGTATACAATATACCAAAGGCTAACGACTATACTATTTGATTAGCCTCTAATTTGATATTAACATTTAATTTTATATATTTAAAATGAAATAATTTCACATACAATGACTAGAACAAGTTTGTTCTTCATTACGTTAATTACTACCCTCTCATGATCAAACCTTATTATAACAACAACAAAAAAATTGGTACAATTTTTAAAAACTAAATAATTGGAAAGGAGAAATGAAATGATCCTTCTACCGCCTCTGGAAATTAAAGGCTTTGATAGAAACAGCGAAAATGAAAGCAAAAAGAACAGGAATACCCACAATAACAGCTGCTACTACTCCTAGAAAATCATGTTTCATCCCATAATATTCTCTCACAAATTCCTCCACTGACTGACCAGTGTTCCCTAGCGGAGTCTTCATGTCCCCGAATTGCGATGCCACTAATCCATACAAAGTCCACGCGATCGGGCATCCCCAGTAGTACCATCTCCACCAAACTGGCATTTGCTGTTTTATTTAAGGAAATTTTTTGAGAATATTAGTTGTCATTCATTGGTTAGAACACAAAGGAGTTTGATATAATGTAACACTTACGGGTCGGGTTACGATGAATCCAGCGAAGACGTTCCATATCGAAAAGAAGGCAGACGAGATGATAGCGGCAATGTGGTGGTTTGGAGTTACGGCAACTGCCATCATTCCGTAGAAGGTGAAGTAGAGCAATGTGAAGTACAAGTAGAATAAGTACCATAAGAATTTCGCCGCTGTCCACTCGAATCCTATCATGGAGTATGTTATGATGCTGTATACTGCGGCTTGAACGAATACATACGGGAGTTCTATCAATGCCTGCAATTGAACAAACCAACAGATTGATTAAAACTTCGAATTTTCATGTAAAGGGTGAAGCAAGCATGCTGTTTTAGCCGGGGCCGGTTTTGGGCACAGGCCTTGCCTAGGGCCCACGATCAAAAGGGAACCATATTTTTTAATTATGTTTACATGTATATATAAGCTTTAAAAAAGTCCTGAAACTTTTTAATGCATATAAAAAAAATGGGGGCCCTTATTTTATATGAAAACTTTTTTTTTAATTCAAGAGGCTCTTATTTCTTAATTCGCATAGGACACTCAAAATGTAAATACCTGTGCATAAGCATAGGGCATGGCAGAGTACATTCCAGCCGCTCTTTCTCTATAAAACACGGTTCTTTCTATAGCAACGACTGGCTGCACTGATTGTGCGTTTTGCACACCAAGGAAGAGAACCGCTGCATACATTGAACCCATTGCATTTCCAAGATCTTGTTGCCCATCACTGCAGTTATAGAAAAACAGCATTAGAATAGACCACAATGGACAAATAGGAGAAAAGGAGAGAACTTTCTGTACGAATATTGCGACTCACGTTTTGGAGCCAAGGTCCCAGAAAATGGTTCCGAACATCAAGGCGATAACCGTCGTGAACCAGAATCGTACAGCTGTATAAGGTGGATTTCTCCAGTATGACCAGTATTGCTTCCATAAGCAAGCCATGCATTGGACTAAAAAGGGCTGCGAATACTCTGTAGGAAAGGAGAGGTCCTTTGTACCAGGGGCAGGCTTGCTCAGTTCCTCGATCATTGCCTTGTTTTGTCTGTAAAGATCGGAATTGCTGTAAACATTGGCAAAATCGATCCCCAAAGCCATCTCCTGAGCGGAACTCGACACTTCCAGCATCCAAGTTGCCGGATTGTAACCGTCTGGAATTTTGCTGACTCCATCAATGCTCTGTTCATAAGAATGGCGAGTCGTCACTTAGAATTTTAAACAAAGACATTAGAATATCAACTATTGTTTAGTCGATTTACCTCGAAATATTTAATCAAATGGCACGAAAGACGACCTAACGGTCCAACATATATTTCTTCTCCTCCTCTTTTCATCAGGAATAACTGCAAGCCATCACGGAAAAGCAATTCACTACTTGTGATAAAAAAAAACCCCATTTCTTAGTATATAAATTTTTTTTTCTTACCTCGTCAAATGCATCGAAAATATCGATACTCGGCTGATGAATAGTGCACACAACAGTCCTTCCTGTGTCCACAGTGTTCCGAACCGTTCTCATAACGATTGCAGCCGCTCTCGCATCAAGCCCAGATGTCGGCTCGTCCATGAATATTATCGAAGGGTTCGCTACTAGCTCAACCGCTATGGTCAACCTCTTTCGTTGCTCGGTAGAAAGACCGTTTACTCCAGGCAATCCAACTAGTGCTTGCCTCAGTGGAGTGAGCTCAACAAGTTCCATCACCTCATCCACAAACATCTGCAACAAAATTCTCGCACTATAAACTCGATATTGATCGATCGATCGAACATTAGCCATTTTAGTATCTCAGACCATAGTAGTCAAAGGCGCGCCTAGGCTCTCGGGCGCAGCTTTGTGCCTTTAGGGGTTTAGGATAAATTTTGAGCCTATAGTGTGCCTAGGCAGCTAAAAAGCCCAAGGCACGGCCTTACGCCTTGACTACTATGTCTCAGACGTATACTACGTACCTTTCTGGTTTGGGAATCGATATCGGAGGATAAACGAAGCCAAGCAGAGTAAACTAAGGATTCATATACTGTCACTTGAGGAGAATGGATATCATTCTGTTCACAATATCCTGAAATTCTAGCAAAGGTTTCTTGCTTCTTAGGGTACCCCGAAACTGTTATGTTCCCCTCAATATATCCACCAGTTTTTCTACCAGCCAAGACATCCATTAAAGTGGTTTTACCAGCTCCACTGACACCCATCAAAGCTGTGAGAACGCCTGGCCTAAAAGCACCGCTCACCCCTTTCAGAAGCACTAGTTTATCTTCCACTACCCCTTGATTTTTCATAGCCTGCGAAATTTCGACTTATAAAGATCAGCAACAATTTTCTTTTAAAAACGCCATGAAAGAATCGACTTGTCTAAATTTAAAATTTTGTACCGGCGGCATATCGACGGAGTAGATAACGTTGTCAAAGGTGAGCGAATGTGGTACGAATGGAAGAACCATTCCCTTCTTGTTCTGGGGGACCTCTTCGATTCCATTTCCCCCTTCTGCAAGTAAAACCGCGCTTATTAAACCGGCAAATTTAATATAAGAATCACATGAGCTAACCATTCTATGATTAGTCTATACTACCTGTGCTGTTGTTCCTATGGCTACTTTCAACTTGTGACATCTGAATGGCTCCCACACTTGTTTCAGGCTCGTCAGATATAACAGCGCGAGGCTTCTCAAATGCTACAAAGGGTATTATATTGAGCGAAAACATGTTAATAAAGTTTCGATCTTTTTTCGAAAATTGTATGTTTGAGGATAGATAGCAATGAAACTCACCACCCAAGTAAGTGAGAGCAACGGTGTAACAGAAGTTGAACAGGACTATATAACCTGCTGATGCTATTACTCCTAACCAATACCACTTTGGCTCTGTGAAGAAACCTCGGGATCTCAGAACTTGAATTCCTAGCGATTCGGTAGAAGTTGAGTTTGCAGGAACCTGTAATTTTTTTTAAACAAGTTTAGGCATCAGTTTGTCATATCATATGAAAGTGCACAAAATCTAAGGAAATTACATGACTCCAGCTGTGCCCGAGAAATTCGTTAACTACGATCGCGTTCTGCCCGTACATCAGTGGCGAAACCCAGTAGCCCCATATCCACCATTTCTTGATGTCATCTGTTAAAACAAAAGGAAACTTGAAACTTGAGTATTTCCTTACCTTTAACAAAAACTTGAAAGTTTTGATCCTCTAAAAACATAGGGCATGTTTGGTATTACTTTTAAAGCTGATGTCTTAATAAGTTGCTCTCACAAATTTTTGATAGATTTACATATTTTAGCTTTGAACAACACATTTTGGTCCTTCATACTATTTAATTACGAACTGTCTGACTTGCTTTTACCAAAATCAACTCTGTTACTTATAAGAAAAGATTGAAAATAGAACTTTCCAGAAAAACAGCTTAGGAAAGCATAGCCAAACTGGCCCATACTTGTTTGCTAGCCTACCTTTTGACAGGACAACACCACCCAATGCAAAAAGAGCCAGCAATGCAAATGATCCGAATGTGTTAGCAACAATCATGTTCCTTCCGAGTGCAGCGATGGTTCGGAAGAGACCAGAGGCCATCTGGTTAATCAACAACAGCAGAAAGAACTGCCTAAAAAACCTGAAACAGAAACAAACATAACATGATATAAAATAAGCACGAAAAAAAAAAGCATCGAAAACGAAGAACCTAGTTTCCAGTTTCCATTACCTTTCAACATTAGGATCGAACCCGATCACGTAATAAGTTATGAAGGTCCAAACACCAACTTCCACGAACGTGATGGGAATTTTAAGGATCCATGTCGGAATCGAATACGACCACGCGGGAAAGAACAAAAGGTCTCTTTGCTTGTAAAACACCGGAAGCTTCGCAATGGTCATCGACAGCTCAGACCAACCATTAAACATAATTGTCATCAACCCAAAGAACATAGCCCCCACGAAAATATTTCCATCGTCGAGATTTTCCCGGTCCATCTCGGTCCTGAAAAAGAGCGTGATCCCTATAAACGCCATCAATGTGAGCTGGAAAAGCTTGAAGAAGTAGACAAATGAGTTCCTTTTCATGAGCAGTAATTCTCTCGCGCAGCACGCTTTGAACAACTCCATCTTTCCAACCCCATAGGGCTTCGTCGACAAAGCAGCCGGGTGGTTCTTGCTCTTATCGTACGGAGTAGAAAGTTCCTGCTGGAGTCTTCTTCCTATTTCGAAAGATTGAAACGCCTCGACGAATTCATCCACCGTTACGAATCTATACGGCTGCTCCTTGTGGGCCCAATACTGCTGCTGGTCTTTCTTGGATGTTACCTGCATAAAAAAAAATTCGAGACTCGAATGAGTTAACGAAACTTGGTGCTCAAGAAAAACTGTTGTTGAAGTGTAGTTACTTCTTGCAAGAAGTCGGCGGCTCCTTTTCTTTCAGGGCACTTGAAGCCCATGTGTTCGAAAAATTCTAGAACGTTCTCGCGGGGGCCCTGGTACACGATCTGCCCGTCTGAGATCAGGATGATGTCATCGAAGAGGTTGTAAGTCTCGGGAGCTGGCTGAAGGAGCGAGATGATTGTGGTTCCGTTGTTGATGTGAACCGATTGCCTGAGAGAGTTCACGATTTGGAAAGTTGTTGAACTGTCTAAACCGGTGGATATCTCATCCATGAATAATGCCTTGGACGGTCCGACCAGCATTTCACCTGTAATTTTTTTGATGAGTTCAATGCTGTGATTGAAAGTTCTACTATTTATTCTTTTTTAAGTTGGAATTTGGAAATGTAATATGGAGATCAAGCATAATCTTTTTACCTGTTGTAACGCGCTTTCTTTGCCCTCCGGAGATACCCCTTATCATTTCATTGCCAACCATAGTATCTGCGCATATATCCAATCCTAATATCTGTAGAATTTAAGAGACGATTATATTAAATATCTTGTTAGATATCGAATATGTTGTTTCGGAAGTTATGGTTTTTTATATACAAATAATTTAGGGTGAAAATACCTTTAAAACATAGTCTGTGACCACACTAGTCTCTTGACCCTCCGTGGCTGCTGCCTGTAACATCGAATACGGAAGGAAAGGAAAATTAATAGGTTCCAAATAGAGCTTTTTATTTCAAATTTATATGGTTAAAATCTTCTTTTAGCATATAATAGTCATAAATATTAGTTTTTTTCACCTTCATAAAGACATCAATATCAGGATCAGGCTTAATGTTTGCTGCCTTTTCTCTTCTTGACAACTCAGCCAACATTTCTGCAAATCCCAAAAGATTCAATTGTGAAAACAGTTTTAGAGCACAAAAAAAACCAAGAAAATAAAATATCAAATGGTATTTTACCATGTTGAGACCCAACTCCTTGGCATCTAGCAGAAAAGGCCAAAGTTTCCCTAACAGTCATTTCTCCTATGTGAAGATCATGCTGGCTGATATAGGCAGCTGATCTCTGAGGTATAAACTCGTTCATCCCGTGCCCATTATAAGTCACTCTACCCGAAAACTGTAAAGAATAATCCGAAAAATTGAGAAATCAGTAACTAAATAAATTCTGACGATGCATTAGAAAGTGTAAAGCGGAATGAAACATAATAAGGCTACCTTTAGATCAGGATCAAGTTTTCCAGCTAAAGCCAACAAAAGTGTAGTCTTTCCGGAACTTGGAGGACCCAAAAGCAAAGTCATTCTGCCATGTACACATACCGAAAACATCAGCAGCTAGAATTACAAAACCATAATAATTTGGAATCGTAAATTTCACAGTTTTCGCATACCTTGATGGCTTGAGGACTCCACTAACATCCTTAAGGATGGTCAATGGTCTCTTTCTATTTGGAAATAGATGTAAATAATTCAAGTAACCCTTTAAGATTGGGAAAAAAATGAAAATTTAATGCACATCATAATCAAATGAAACAGAAAAACAAAGTTGCAAAATTCTGAAGATGCTTACCTCTATAACACTAAAAGAGGAGTTAAAAAATGAAGGCAAAGCATTACTTCCAACAAAAGCTTCAGCTTCAACATTCAAATGCTCGAACCGGACTTCAATAGTTGGAAGTTCAATTCCCACCCTAAAATTTCAACAAACAACAACATTAGTAATTATATTAAGCAGAGATCCTATCTTTTCCGCAGTTCTCAGAGGCATTTTATCGAGCACAAACAAGTAATAACTAATCAGTACCTATCAATACGATTTTTGAGCTTCAAGAGAAATTTCTCGTTATCCTCTTCAGCAACTTTGACCAATCTCTCAAGCAAAGCTTTCCGTTCTTGAAATCCGAGATGGTCAACATCAATTTCATCGGCAGCACCTTTAGAAACACTAACCAAAATACCTTTCCTCAATCGATCATAAGTGGGGAGCTTTTCAAGAGCAGCCCATTTGAGAGCTTCTTCATCGTCTTCTTCTCTAGAAGATGCTGAGAAAACATCAGAGCTTGCGTTTCTCCAAGCAGAAGAGCCTCCTCCGCGTAAACTATTCCGTAAGCTATTCCGCAAACTAGCACTCCCTAAGTAAAGATCACCGTCCATGGCGAGTGATTAATGAAAATCCGCTCAGTTCTTCTTTTTTTTTGCTTGTTATTAATTGAATTGGGAAGTGAAGAAAACACCCAATTCAGAGTTGAAGAGAGAAAAGCTTGTAAAAAAATGAAAGAATGAAAAGGCAATAGTTTGTTTGCGTTGTAAAATGAGAAGAAGGATTTGAGAGCTTTATAAGGTTAGGGGAAGTGGCGGCCTTTGAATATTCAAACTTTGTGCAAAGAAACGTCCCGTTTCAATATTTCATTTATTTCTTAGTCTCCACGCTATGATTTTTTTCAACATTAAATTACTTGGTTGTTTTCTGCATGTGCTCCATGAAACCGCAATAATAATCAGAGCAGTCTTTGAAAATCAAGAACGTGATGCTTCTAGATTACATGCAATTCGTTATTTTCAACTACAGTATAAATCATGACTACTTACCAATTAATTTATCAATTTACTTTAATTTAAAACACTTTGGACATTTTACAATGAATTTCGAATTTAAAATGAATAAAGTTAGATAAATTATTAAGAGATGTAAAGGTTTACCATTCGAAAAAATGAATAACCACAAATTAGCCATGAATTACCTACAATTTAAATTTTGTGTGAAATAGTAATATTTATTATTTCATAGTATTTCTGTTAAGACTATTTATAACTATTTACCCCTGAGTCCTGACAGAACATCATTTCATAATTATTAATATATTATTAATTCATTTTATTTCTATTATAATATAGAAAGATTATTTTTATTTGCTGGCGGCATGGCTGCGCAAATATCTAATCGTCCATCTGTATTTAAGACGAACGGGATATTATATTTTATATGATTTATTACTTTTCAATAATACAAAGCAACTGTCCTATTAATTAAATGTAATTACATGGTGTCTACTAGACCTGTTCGTGGGCCGGGCAATTTGACCCCGCTTTCATGGACAGGGTTTGGATACGCATTTTTTTTAAAAATCCGGCCCGAGTCCGAGCCCGTCAAAGCTCGAAGATTTATGGGCCGGGCTTGGTTTTTATATAAATACCCAAGTCCGACCCGAGTTCGGTCCGACGAATAATTTTATATATTTATACATTAAATTTATTATTATTTTAAGATTTTATATTTTATCCTATTAAATTTTTATACTTGGTTACAAAGAATGTTACTAAATATTAAAAATTTTAAGTAAACAATGCAATTATATT